>CAUYTI010016106.1:0-20511 GCA_963575145.1 Galago senegalensis | reverse complement strand
CTGCCTCAGCCTCCCAAGTAGCTGGGACCACAGGCGCCCGCCACAACGCCTGGCTATTTTTTTTTTTTTGGTTGCAGCCGTCATTGTTTGGCGGGCCCGGGCTGGATTCAAACCTGCCACCTTAGGTGTATGTGGCTGGTGCCTTAGCCACTTGAGCCACAGGCACCAAACCTATAGTTAAACTTCTGTGGCACACTTAAATCATGTTGATCAAAAAAAAAAAAAAAGCAAAAAAAGAATATACTTACTGTGCTTTGAACTTTCAAAATAATGTAATTAATGATTTTAAAAAATTTTCATGGCACTCCTAAGATCCTCTCACAGCACATCGGCTAAAAATCACTGACCCTGAGTCTGTTCTCAAAGCATAGACTATGGACATCCAAGGGATCCTTGAGACTATCTGAGGAGGTACAAGCCAAAACTGTTTTCATTATAATACTAAGGCTTTAATTGCCTTCTTCACTCTCATTCTCTGATGAGTATTCAAAGGAGTTTTCTAGAGGTCACATAATATAATTACCCACCAGATTTGAGAAGCCAGACGTTAAAGAGATTTATAAACATGTGAACAATGTTACTCTTCTCAATACATTTTTGTTTGAAAGTAGTTTTTCTGCAAATATGTTGTTTATTTTGATCTGTAATAAGTTTATTATTATTTTTAAAGAAGTAACATTTTTGGCTGGGTGTGGTGGCTCATGCCAGTAATCTTAGCACTCTGGGAGGCCAAGGTGGGTGGACTGCCCTGAGCTCAGGAGTTCAAGACCAGCCTGAGCCAGAGCGAGACCCCCATCTCTACTAAAAAAAGCCAGGTGTTGTGAGGGGCTCCCATCGTCCCAGCTACTTGGGAGGCTGAGGCAAGAGAATTGCTTGAGCCCAAGAGTTGGAGGTTGCTGTGAGCTATAATGCCATAGCACTCTACCAAGGGCCGCAAAGTGAGACTGTCTCAATAAAATATAAATAAGCTAACATTTTCAATTATTCAATTTTCACTTTTAATACAGTAAATATTTATAACGACAGCCCATAAACAGAGATCCTTGTAATTATTAATTTAAGAGTATAACAGGGACCCAAGTCCAAAAAGTTTGAGAAGCTATGACCCCTTACTACTCTGCAATTGCTAATGACACTGAAGAGGAAAAAAAGTCTTCTGCCAACAGCTAACACACCACAGAATTTTATCTCCAGTTTCAAGGCAATACGATACACTGAACCTCTTTTAGTATATAACTTAGTTTAACTTACAAGAAGAAAGCCTTACATTTTAAAATTTTCTCTTCAGCTTCTTTAAGGTGTGACATAGATGTAGGGCACCACGTGGGGAGCCAGCCAGTTAGCCATCCTGACCTAAAGCACCAGAAACAAAATACAAATAGGTGAGTTCATGCTCTTAACTCATAACTGCCACATGTAGAAAAGAAAAGCAGCACAGTAAACACAGTGTTTAACGATGAAGCAATATTTGACAAAAATGACTGAAAGAGTGCAAGCACTATGGTAAGTACCAGGATACAGATACTCAACTTCAGCCTGTGTAGGTACTGAAGTCTATCTTACCTTCATGGACAGTCAGACTCTAAACAAGGGAGAGGATAAAATGGGCAGAACACGAAAAAACAAAACAAACCCCACAAAACAAAAAAATCTCCCCTCCTTATAAGACAGCTTCTTATCCAGGTAGAAGCCTGAAAAGGATAAGGACTAAGAGAAAGTTCATTTGAATTGTAGATTCAGAGTATAAAAGGCACCTGCTGTGGGATTTGAGAAAAGAGAAATCTTATTATAAAATCTGAGGTGTTTTTTTTTAAAAAAGCCTTTAAATCTTATGGAAAAGTAGTAATTTGTAGACAAATACAAATGCAGGGGGCTGGCCCGCATATAATCTCTTTAGGGTAAACTGGTTAACCGAATAAATGTTAACAGAAAAACAAAAAAGCTTTGCGTTTCAACAGGAGATAAGATGAATGACTCCGGGCGTTTGTCAGACGACAGTGGAACAAAAAACAAGGAAGCAGGTCTGAGGGAACAGTAGTAGAAAGGCCTGGGAAGGCTAGAACTGACACACTGCTTATGGTCAACTAAAGGAGGGCAACCCTTCACTGCAGCAGCAGACCACAAGCTTATCCTAATGATCTGAACAATGGAGAGTTTCAGCAATCACTTACGATTAGCTAGGGCTCAGCACACAGCTGGCATTGTTTAAAATGAAAACTTTCTGGTGAAAGAAGTGACCAACTACTGAAGACTCCAAATAATGAGAGTAAAGGCCAGAACTAACCCTGTAACAATAGGGATAGAGACAAAAAGATACGGCCAAAGGATATTTAAAAGAAAACAGGTTGAATTTGATAATTTGTTTGATATAAATAAGGTATAATAAGGATTCTGAGGCTACTGTCTTAGGGTACCACTATAGTTGAGAGAACACAACTAGAATAAGAACAGGTGTTAAGTAGGGAAATGTGCTCAAGTTTGGAAGGGCTGTGATCCAGCATCCAGCTTTTTCTAACCTTTGTAGGCTCATCCATCCTACAATATTTCCTTTCCCTTTCCTGTAGAATTTCTCTAGGTATCATTGTATAATAGGTGCTCAATAAATAACGTTTGATAAATGATTAAGTCACTAACAACCCAGGGTATTCTCAGCCCACATTATCCCCATTTCATAAATGTAAAAACTGAAGTTCAGAAATTTTAAAGCACCAAGTCCAAAGATATTCCCCTAGTAAGTCCGTGACATAAGTAGAAATTTGAGTTCAACACTGAGTGACTCAAAATCCTTTTTTCTCAGGTGACTACCTTCTTTAAAGTGTCTGAGGAATTGCCCAGTACCTACAGGATAAAGTCCACATTCCTTAGATTGCACAGAGGTACTTTACAATCTGTCCACAGCCTACCTCCACCCTGTATTTTCTTTTGTACATTATACTTTTCCAGTACCTCTCAGCTCCTAAAACTTCGTATTATTGCCTGTCTCTGTGGCTTTACACAGTCCTTCCCACTGCCCAGATGCCATGCCTCACCTTTTCTAAGATACTGTCCCTGACCCTGATGTCAAGGCCAAAGGTCATTAATCACACCTCTGGTCCTTTAAATACAGCTACTGTGGTTTATTTGAGGGTGGGTTTTTGGGTTTTTTTTTTTTTAATATAGGGTCTCAGTTGCCCAGGTTGGCCTTGGACTCCTGGGCTCAAGCAAACCCCTCACCTTAGTCTCTCAAAGTAGCTGTGCCACTGTGCCCAGCCTCTCTATTTACATATTTATTGGCCCTACTGCACCAAAGTATGCTGAAGACTAAACACGGGTTAAAAGTCATCCTCACATCCCTGGAGCCAAAGAGTGGTCACGCGAGGGCTTGATGACAGTGTTTGTGAAGTGAAAACCGCAGTCATAAGAAATATCAGAAGTTTCAGCTTGGCACCCGTAGCTCAGTGGTTAAGGGCGCTGGCCATATACACTGAGGCAGGCAGGTTCAAACTCAGCCTGGGCCAGCTAAATAACAGTGACAACTACAACAACAACAAAAATAGCTAGGAGTTTTGGTGGGCGCCTGTAGTCCCAACTACTTGGGAGGCTTAGGCAAGAGAATCACTTAGGCCCAAGAGTTTGAGGTTGCTGTGAGCTGTGACGCCATGGCACTCTACCTAGCATGAGTAAGACTCTGTCTCAAAAAAAAAAAAAGAAAAACGAAATATCAGAATTGTGAAGAAGCAAGGCAGACAGGGTTCATTTCTATAGGCAAAGAGCTCTAACAGTACCAGGAGTTCTTTAATAGGACATAGTATATGAGCAGAGGAAGTTCCTGAACCCCCTAAAACAAAACAAAAAACAAATGTTGATGCAAAGAGGTTGGAATCAAGAAAAGGGTAATCAACGGCACAGATAATACAGAAAGGTGAACAGAAGCACAGTAGCCTAATATCCATACCTTTTTTTCCACTTAAATAAATTATTCCTTTTTCATCTACTAGCCAACCTTTTTTCCCTTGTCCCTTTATCTTTAGACATAAGAACTTTCCTAGTTTAAGTTTGGTAGTATTATATTATACATATAAAGTAGTCCCCCCCCTTATCCATGCTTTTGTTTTCCATGGTTTTAATTACCACAGTCAAGAGATATCCAAAAATATTAAGTGGAAAATTCAGAAAGAAGCAATTCATAAGTTTTCAATTGTGCACTACCCTCCCCTATTCCACTTAGGATATAAATCACCCCTTTGACGTGTCATACTACTCACTCTACCAGCCCACTAGTCTCTCAGTAACCCTCTTGGTTATGAGATCAACTGTCTCAATATTGCAGAACTTGTTTAAAACCCTTATTTTACTTAATAATGACCCCAAGCATAAGAGTAGTGATGGTGGCTTATTACTATAATTGTTCTATTTTATTATTCATGATTGTTAATATCTTATCATGCCTAAATTATAAATTAAACTTTAGCATAGGTGTATATGTATAATAGAAAACATATATATAATTTCAGTACTATCTGAGTTTTCAGGCAACTACTGAGGGTCTTGGAACATATGTCCTGCTACTGTACCTATGTATATATGTGTGTTTGTGCTACATACACCAACAGGATTAAGTATAAGCAGATTATCTGGTCAGGTTTTCATGGCATGAGGTCATACTGTAGGGATATCCCACAAGAAAAGAATATCTCGAGATACATAATAGCATGCACTATAATAAAGTTCTACTCTAATGTTCTCTGCTGCCAGTTTCTAACTTTGTGCCTTAACAGGACAAGATGATTAGGCATCCCTCAATAATGTTACATGTAATTCATTATCAAGGTATAAACATAACAGAAACATTGTTAATATCAGGCTATTTATAAAAATGCAAACCTATTTATAAATCATCTAGGAAAAATGATTCAAGCCTTCAGCAATAAATGTTTTTATTCAACCATTTTCCAAATGTTGGGGAAAAAGTGGTTAAAAGACAATTAAAAGTATCTCATGATCTTTAGAGCTTAAAAAAAAAAGGTAAACTATCATTAAGCTATAGCTCTTCTGTCCTGACCAAACATAAGGTCTCTGACCATAAAAATATTAACTGGTATCAATGGGAAGTTACTTACAACTCAATTTCACCAATTTTCTTAAATACTATTCCCTTTAAGTCACAGTACAGTTCTTTGCCACAGAGAATCAGAGGTCAGTATCAAAAAAAAAAAAAAAAAGAGAGAGAGAAAAAGTTAACATGAAATGTACTCTACTCTACTTTTGCTCCAACTGATATCATAGACAAGTTGGGGCAAAGAAAGCATAAATGTAATCTTCATTTCAGTCTTTGTAAAAAAAATAAAATACATTCAACAAATAATTTATACTCTAAAGATTTACCAAACTAAGCACCAGAGTTTAAAAAGCTATATACCAGCATGTAACATAGAATTATACCTACCTCTATCAATTTACCAGTTAACCATAAAACCAACTTTCAAAGGATGGGATTATCTGTCCAGACAGATTTGCCTTAGTGACCAGCCCAACTCAGAGAAGGAGCAAAACAATGTTTTCATGCTTGTAAGCCTAATGCATTACAAGGAAAAATTAGGAATCATCAACCACAAGAGGAGGCATTAATTTGCTTGATATTTTCATAGAAGCTTTTTCATCAAAGTGATTTTTTTCAAGTGGGGCTTTTCTAAAGTGTATTTAAGCTGAAAAACTGCATTTAACAAAACAGAGTAAACTATTTTTATGCTTAATAAAACTGTAGAGGTATCACTCTTCCCCTAAATCTTGATAATGTTTCTGTTCAGTTTTAGTTTAACTAGACGATAAAATGTTCTAAGAAACTGTCTTCTCCTTCTCTCTTAGAGAGACTCTACAGGACTGAGTGCCATGCTTATCGCAGGCTCAAAGGAACGTTTCTCCAAGAATTTACCTTACCCGTACTTTAGTTGATTCCCCTTTGTTCGAGAGTTCACCTACCTTACCTTCCCACCTCTCCTGCTTCTACACTAAACACTTACCCATCCAACACTACTTCCTGTCTTTAAAGAGACCCTCTGCCCCTTTCACAGGGTATTCTATGCCACTCAGTACTGTTCAGCCTTATGAGTTTAGTATTTGGAAGAATGGACACAGGAGTGAACCTTGTCAGATAACTAACCATTCCTCTAAGGTCACAAAATTCAAAGTAAAAGTTAAATTCACATGGCCTAGCAATAAAATAGTAAACTACATACAGGGCAGCTTTCCTTATACCTTTGGAAAATAAATAGAAAAGCAAAACCTAACCCCTCTATTTTATTTAAGCAGATAAGCAATAATCACTATATTCCATCACTAAGCCCCAAACTTCAGAAGAGACCAAACCATCAATTGCAACACAAAGAAATTTCATTCACCATAGTGACAACTTTCTAAAAATAAACAACTATAACATGGGGAAGCCTTACCAATGTAAGCCAAAAAGTTTTCTGGGCTTGGTGCCTGTGGCTCAAGTGGCTAAGGCGCCAGCCACATACACCTAAGGTAGCAGGTTCGAATCCAGCCTGGGCCCACCAAACAACAATGATGGCTGCAACCAAAAAAAATAGCTGGGCGTTGTGGTGGGTGCCTGTGGTCCCAGCAACTTGGGAGGTGGGAGGTGGAGGCAGGAGACTCGCTTGGGCCCAGGAGTTGGAAGTTGCTGTGAGCTATGATGCCACAGCACTCTACCCAGGGGGACAACTTGAGGCTCTGTCTCAAAAAAAAAAAAAAAGTTTTCTGTATAGCTCCATCAGGTATGCACTAAGCTTATCAGCAAGGCAAAGGAACCAAGCTCCAAAGTACCAAATCAAACATACATAGTAAAATATCAAACATAAATAAGTCAAATAACAAAATTAAAAACCAAATGAAAGGTCTTTTACTTTATAACCACTGCAGTGGAATCATTTCAGTAAGCAGACTTCTAAGTAAGAAACACTTTGAAAGGCCACATTAGAGCAGGCAATTCTAAGTAAAGCCAAGTAACCTGTGCTTGACAAATTAATAGAGTATATTTACCTAAGAATAAATTTTAAGTATTCTGATTTTGAGATATAATTTTTCCCCCTGAACTTTCTACCTAATATTTTTTATAAAAATATCATTATGTTGTACTTATACTCCATGCCATCAACATTTAAGTTTCCTGGTAAATCCTGTTTTGTTCTCTAAAACATCTGACTATCTATAGTATTACTAAACCTGAATTACACAATCTATAAATATTATGAAACAGTGAAAGAGGTTTCAAAGTATTCTGAAGAAAATGTGCAGAAGTCTGGTCAATTTCCACACACTCTTGGACACTTAAATAACATTTCTAATTAGGTTATAAGTAAAGAGGATTTCATTATATTACTATTTTGTTTAAAATGGTCTCCATCCCTGTATGGGTACAGACGAGAGAGAAAAATCTTATAAATTTATTATTGCTCTTAATAAGCTAATCTAAAACGGTATTCTATCTTCTTTAAAAAAACTATGAAATTTTGCTTTTTATTATAAATGTCCAAATTAATTATAGGTGTGAACATATGTTTTTCTGACAATCTCTCAACCAATGAATGACTAAAAACTTCAAAATTGTTAATTGTAACACTTGGCAAATAAGGGCCTGCTTTCTTGAGAAATGACTTCTTATGAAAGACGAAACAAAGAACAACAAAAAGAGTATGTCTTATAAAACTACAATTTAAGTGACTAACATGGCATTTAATTTTAGATAAGTAATACTTAAATGATTCAAACTATCACTAACTATTAGAGCAAAGACAACTTGAGTCCTATAATATATTTTAGCAGGTTAATCAACAATCTTTTAGGTCCTCCCCTCTCATTACCTTCTTCAAAAGACCACAGTGAGAGAATCAGTTTTAGACAAGCTGTGCGATGGTAATATTTCCAACCCCTTCTCCCCATTGTTTCTTACCTTCCCTCACAGAGGAAACAAACTATTCTGGAGTCAGGCACTTCCATGGCCCCACTATCAAACATAAGTGTGAAGCTACATGTATACTTTCAGGTTTACTCTGCTTAAGGAGTCAAAGTGGCATTGCTTTATGTCAGTTCTAAAATAAGTTCATCCACTAGATAATAAACAGAACAAAACTAAACATCCTTAGTCTCAAACTGAGTAATCATTTTAATAAAAAATCTCTCCACAACAACTTTTCTTGTAACTCCAAATCAGGAGTAGGAATTATAGAAATACGAGGTTAGACTAATAATCTAACACTTAGTCAAAGGAACGTTTAAACCAATATGATATTTCAGAGCAACTCCTATATGTAATATAGGTCAAATCTTTAAAGACTCATCCAGAAACACTCATAATTCTGAAATGTTTTAATCAGTGTTTTTTTTATTAAGCTGCCATCCTTGTCATTTTACCATCTTTTGTTAACAAGTTCTTTGTCACAGGACTATCAGCAGTTGCTGATCCATGAATGGCATTTTGGAGAGCAGGCAAAACAGTGAAGCACGGGATTGTTCACTCAAGGTCGAGACACAGAATCCTATTCCCAAACTTATATTAAGTTTCATGATCCTAATCGTTGTCTTATTTAAATTCAAACTTTTCTGAACATCTCATGATGAAAAAATTTAAGTCACACAGTACAAAATGTATAATCTACTATATTTCTGATTTTAGTATTTGTGTAATGAATTTACAATAGTTGAAGTGTTTAACTTAACAAAAATGTAAAGCTTAACAATTTGTAAAGCCACTTTAGGCTCTACCAAATATCTGGGTAAAAGAAAAGCCTTGTCTTCACTGAGTTGACAACAAAAAACTATACTACAAAATAATGGTATACTTGCCCACAAAATTTAGAAAAATACTGTGGACCTTTAGAAAAGAAAGATCACAACGTGTTTTGGGTCAGAGAAAACAAAGTAACCAAGCTTTGGGGAAAAAGGAAGTGGGCAAAACAACCTGTTGAGGACAACAATGAAAAATACAGGTTGGCAGGAGTCCAGTGCACAGAGGGGAAGTAAGACTCTCATGCCAAATAGCAGCTACACTAGTTGGAAAGGGCTTTGAAGTCAGGCTGTGGACACATAAAGTCACAATGTGTGTGTGGCTGTGTGGCAAAGGAGACTATACCTCCTGGAAATAGAAAAGTAACTAATGAAATGAGCAATGGTACAAACTTGCAAACTTGTTAACAGTCAACAATCCAAGGGAAAGAATAAGGAAGGTATGAACCAGGTGGCTCTTAGGTAACACGCAGAATGGAAAGGAGAAGTTGTACACTTAGAAGCTACTGGACTTGGTAACAAATCTGGTATTTAGGGGCAATGAAAGGGGCTTGCAGTGGGGGAATAGTCAAGAGATAATGCCACAGTGTTATTCTGGATGACCAGAAGTAGTAATTGTCACAAATCAAGGAGAAGAATGGAGACTTTTCTATTATGTAGTTTAGGAGAAGGAAGGTGCAAATAAAATTCTGGTCTGGACATGAGAAATTTAAGGAATTAGGCATAAACATCTGACAATTAGAAACATCACCAGCCTAGAGAGAGCTCCTCCCAGAAAAGGAAAGAGAACAAGATCTCAGTCCTCTCCACAGACTTAAAGGAGTTTGAGGAAGTAAGACAAAAAACAAAAACAAGCATGAAGTTAGACCTTGGAGAACTACTACAATTAGAGAATAGAGAAAAAAGAGAAGCTAATAAAAGTGACTGTTGGTCTTAGGTAAGGCAAGAAGCAAAATATTGTAAAGAACTAGAACGCCTAGTAAGAGTTTCAAAAAGAAGTAGCTATCATTACATATCAAATACTGAAAATGATCCGAGGATAAGTACAGAAATGGGATGTTGCACTGAAAAGTTTTGTGAATTCTAAGAAGTGGCAAGGGATTGGGAAGGGGAGATGGCATCAGTAAGGCATCACAGATCTTGGCAGTTTTTGTGGGTTTGTTTGTTTGTGATAGAGTCTCACTTTGTTGCCCAGATTAGAGTGCCTTGGTGGCAGCCTAGCTCACAGCAACCTCAAATTCCTGGGTTCAAGCAATCCTTCTGTATCAGCCTCCCAAGTAGCTGGGACTACAGTTACCAGCCACAATGCCCAGCTAATTTTGTCTTCTTTTTTATAGTAGAGACAGGGTGGGTCTCACTGTTGCTTAGGCTGGTCTGAAACTCATGAGCTCAAGGGATCCTCTCACCTCCATCTCCCAAAGTTCCAAGATTACAGGTGCAAGCCACCATACCCTAGACATTTGCAGTTTTTAAGTGATAGAGAAATCCACTCTTCCATCTCCAAGAGCAAGAACTACATTCAACTCCTAATGTAAAGCCAGTAGAATGCTGGCAAACGGACTAAGGCAGGAAGGGGAGAGAAAAATCCTTTATTTATACCTTATTTATAGCATTTGATGATTTCCATGGTGTAAATACTCCCACCATGGCCAGTTTCAAGCTGCCAACAGTTGGCAAAATTCCTGCAAATTTAGTAATGGCTTGCTGGTACAAATCAACTCCAGCACACTACTGCAAACCACTTCTTTTATGGTCTACTCTGCAACTAAGCAATTCTATGACAGCTTTCCTCTAAATTCAACTGACACAATCATTCTCTGGGACAACTTTACTTACAGCAAGTCCCAGAAATCCACCCTGCTCTTGTTACACTTAGCTTTCTCAACTGTATTGCAACCGAAAGGGCTGGATGTTGAAAGCAAAATGGATCCCTGGAATGCCTGTCTTCACTAAGTGCCACAAAGGAAAAAACAAATCATACGCTCCAAAAAGCCATCAGATGACCCTTTTATAATTGTTTCCTTTGTGAATGTCATCTATCTACACTTGGAATGTCTTAGGATGGGGAATTTGATTTCAAACAAGAGCCAAATATCTGACATGACCTAATCATACTGACAGACAGGAGAAATATGGGTAAAGTGTCTTAGATTAAATCCAGATACGTGGGGTGCTCCAAGCGAGGCCTACTACTTGGGCCTACCGTCAGGGTGCTAGGAGCCTTTCCAGTGGCAGTCCCAACTGCAAAGTGGTAACAGTAACTATCTATCATACAAAGTAAATCTTACATTTAATATGACTACTTTTAGGGAACACCCAACTAGTGAAGGCGGCCAGTCTTCTCCACTTGCTGTTGGAGTGGCCATATGGATTTTGGAAACGGATCAAGTGTATTGCCAAGAACACCAGCCAGGTCTACCCCTGTCTATGGACAATAGAGCTGCTAAGGAATTTTTTATCATTTGCTTCTCACTGCTTCCAGCCATCACCCAAAGCCAAAACTTTCTTTCAGGGTTTTGCCCTATACTCCTAAGCCCTACAGCAACATGGAGACCAAAGAGTTTACCAGAAAGTAGTCTCAGAAAGGCAGAAAACAAAGACAAATCAGATGGGAACATAAGGTACCAGTTAGGTTCCTACTTGAGTTGACGTGACATGCAGCATCTCATCTCAGAGTAAGAAGGAAGTTCACCAACAACCCAAAACAGTGGACCCATTCATCATATAAACAAAACTCAAGGGAAGAATCTAGTTTCCAATATTTTATATTTCTTCCCCTTTGTCATTTTTCAAAATACCCTTGCCTTCACGGTTCTCCATATCCTATCATTTAGATTATGTTTGCTAAGCACCTTGTAGAACTCATGTCAAAATATCAAACATACCTTGGGGAAGTAGAGAAGTTTCCTTTCCAATATAAATGACTATCCTTGAAAAATAAGGCAATTCACTCTTTCCACTAATTAACTACTAGTCTACGAAGAAGTGTACAAAGTCAGCTATATGTAGAAAATAATTCAAACTCAGTGTATCTGTATATCAAAAAGATTCACATTAGACATCTGCCTTCCAACTTCCACAGTTTCCTACATGTCTGTGTCTCCTTGAGGCACAGGCCACACACACATGCTTCTCCGGTAAAGCCAGAACTCATCACAAAAAAGGAGAGAACGGAGCTCCGAAGCAAAAAGATGAATGATCCCTTCCGAACTTGTTAGCCATAACTTAAGTGTCCCCTTTTTTCCTACAAAGCACCTGTAAGTTAAACGTTTTCTGAAACTCAAAGCTATACACCCACTTCCCCAAGTACCCTTTCCTGCACGCTGGGCTTTTCCCTCCGTGGACACCCCGCAGCTCCCGCCGCTTCTGGGGTGAATTTGGGTTGTCCGCCTAACACACCCCCAAGGAAGCACCGCCCCTCCCGCCGGGCCTCCGGGGCACCGGCTCTGGCGGTACTTTCGTTCTGGCCGGAGGCTGGACAGAGCACAGCGCGTACCTTAAGACGGAAGCCGAGCTCAGAAGCGGACAGAGGGACCCGGCCATTTCCCGGACCACGAAGTCAGGTGCAGGCTCGGCCGGTCCCCGCCCGCCGCCGCGCTGGGCAGGGAGGGGGACCCTTGGAGGAGAAGAGGCTGTCCCGGCGCCCAGGCCACCCCCGCCGCCGGCCCCGCGGGGCCGCTTACACAACAACGGGGCGGGCCCTCAGGGTGGCCGGAGTCAGACTCGGACACTTCGGGCGCCTACCGGAGCAGAGCGGCGCTGGGACTTCTCCAGGCGCCCCGCGCCGGAGCCGGACAAACGAGCGGCCGGTCGTAGCCGGGAGGGTTACGAATCCTCGGTGCCGCCCGCTGAGCCGGGCTCCGGCCGCGCGGAGGGCGCGTGCGGGAGAAACACGCAGCTTCCCACCTCTACCGGCCGCACTTACCTCTCTCCGGTGTCTATCGAGTCCACCTCCTCCTCCTCCGCCGCCATGGCCTCAGCCGCGCAAGCGCCAGGAAGCGCCTCCAAGCCGGCTGACAGGCCGACTGGGTTACTCCCCGCCGCCGCCGCCCTTAAGACCGCGCCGCCCGCGCATGCGTCGTCGGCCCACTAGCGAGACCCGGGGCGCGGCGGCGCGCCTGCGCATGTCTAGCTATAGCCGCCTGCCTCAGCCACGCATGTGCCATGCTGCCTGACGCGCTCCTGCGTGAACACTGGGCGGGTCTGTTAAGCTGGAGGAACCGGCAGATCTCACCCGGGAGAGTTGAGTAGTAACTGATCTGAATAATGACCGTATTAATGCATCATCCTGCTGATGTTGGCTGTCAGGTGCTGGGCACTGAGCAGGCACCTGATAGTACTGTGGAGACTGAGGCGTGCCCCTGCCCTGTAAGAGCCTGTCTGAGATGCTGAAGTGGTAATGGAAGCACCATTATCCAGGTGCTATTTAGCCTTCCTCCAGCCTTTCCCGGCGGTGAGTGGCCGAGGGGAGAGGGCGACTCACAGGGTCTTGCAGTAAATTGATCTCTGATATGCAGGGCACTACTCTAGGCCCTGGGGTTACAGTAATGGCCAGAACCAGCAACCACTTTCCTATCTAGCTCTATATACGTGAGAGGGTGAAAAGAGTTGGTGTTTAGGCTTTGGGGGTTCTTACTAATGTAAATGTCAATGTTTCTTGACCTGGTTGCAAGTTTTTAGCCATCAGATACAGCCTGCTTTTGGAATTATACCACTCCCTACCGTTCATCGATTGATATTTAGTGTGTGGCTACTTGTGCCCACTCTCTTCCAGGCACTGGGAAACAATGGGTTGAAATAGGGCTTCTGTCTTTATGGAACCTACAAAAATACGTTACCCTTTATTTTAGACTCAGCTCATTGCTCTCCTTTCCTGACTCTCCTCCCTCCCTGCAGCCTCGTTTTCATTCCTCTTGAGCCCCGGTGTAAACCCGTTTCTATTACACATGTACATTTAGCATTCAACTTCTCAGGTTTGTGTAATTGTATCAATTTTTAATGGATTTTATTGAGTATCCTTCCAACTACACTGGAATACTTGGAAGTGTTTTGAAAAGATACTCAGTAAAGTACCTCCAGAATAAGGATGGGTCTTTTGTGACTTAGAGGTATAAAAGCCTCTCATAATCAACCTTACTGCATCAAGGTTGGCTTTTTTTTTTTTTTTTGAGACAGTCTTACTATCTTGCCCTCGGTCGAGTGCTCTGGAGTCATAGCTCACAGCAACATCAACATCTATGCCTTGGGCATAGTAATAGCTATAGCTAATAAATACAAGGTGGCATAAACTTCGTGTGCAATTTAAAATAGTAAACTATGGCCACCTTGTATTTTTTTGTATTTGGTCCAATTCATAAAATAGTTTAGGGAAGACTAGTATATGTAAAAAGTTTACAGGGATTACTGGTGTGGCCAGAGACTTGTAATATGGTTGCTGAAACTGATTCTGTACAATCTCCACCTTTCAGAGCACATCCAGCCTGGGAGCATTCCGTTTATATTGGATGGTTATCTTGGTTGTTGGGGACTCTACTGCCTGGAACATAGTCCCAGCTCAGTGGTACTGAGATAATAGGAAAGACACAGAAAAAGGGAAAGTGGTACTTGGGTCATAGGAAAGGCCTGAATACCAATCAGCTATATGATTTTGAAAAAAACAGAACATGATTTTAGGGCTTCTTAGACTCTAATATGCATGCAAACTTCCTGCATATCTTGTTAAGTTAAAATTTTCTACCCTGGAGGTCTGGAGTGGGACCTGAGATCTCTGTTTCTAAGCAGCTGCAAGTAATGCCTGTGTTCCTACTGCCAGTCAGCAGACAACTCTAGAAAGCAGCCCTGTCTACTAGAGTGTTCTGCAGCCCTGTCTACTAGAGTGTAGAAATGTTCTAGACCCACACTATCAAATAGAGTAGCCATTAGCTACAGGTGGCTGTAGAGCATTTGAAATTTGGCTAGTATGACAGAATTTTGAATTTTAATTAGCATAAAATTCAAAAGCCACTAGCCCATGGCACCTGTATTGAACAGAAAGATTTATATTTTATAAGCCTCATCTGTAAAAATCAGAGTTTGAGATTAGATAACTCCCAAGGTCCTTTCTAACATTCTGTGGTTCCAAGTTGTTTTCAAGGTATGTCTAGAGTGGAAGGGGGCATTGATATGAAAGTCTAGACATGAAAGCCTAGAGCAGAGATTCTTTTTTATCTCATAGCACACTTGAACCTAGTTGAACTTCTGCGGCACATTTAAATTATGTTGATAAA
The DNA here is from genome assembly GCA_963575145.1 of Galago senegalensis. Lineage (NCBI taxonomy): Eukaryota > Metazoa > Chordata > Mammalia > Primates > Galagidae > Galago > Galago senegalensis. The sequence continues at coordinate 5,482 of CAUYTI010016106.1, read as the reverse complement.
AAAAAGTTAAAAAGTTAAGGCTTGGCACCTGTGGCTTAAGTGGCTAAAATGCCAGCCACATACACCTAAGGTGGTGAGTTCGAGTCCAGCATGGGCCCGCCAGACAACAGTGACAGCTGCAACCAAAAAATAGCTAGACAGTGTGGTGGGTGCCTGTGGTCCCAGCTACTTGGGAGGCGGAGGCAGGAGACTCACTTGAGCCCAGGAGTTGGAGGTTGCTGTGAGCTGTGATGTCACTGCACTCTACCCAGGAGACAGCTTAAGGCTGTCTCGGGGTGGGGGGGGAAGTTAATATACTTAATGCGCTTTGCACTTCTTTCAAAAATAATTAATGATCTTTAAAACTTTTCACAGCACACTTAAGATCTTCTCATAGCACACCAGGGTGCCGTGGCTGGTCTAGAGTAAAACATGAGGGTGTGAGAACTCCACCATAGTTAAGTGGAGGAAGGATGATGTGGAGAATGATCTCTCAGGGGCTGGATTCTAGAACTTACTGGTAGAACTGTCCTCCAGAGGTAAGAGACTAACCACTGTGTGTTAACTGAACTTGAACCAGATTGAAGGACTTCTTTAGCAAGACACAAATGCCAGGCCATAAAAGAGTGATTAATTTAACCACCTCAAAATTTAAAACATCTGTGTGAAAAGAGGTAGAGTAAATGCAAAATATAGAACAGAGTAGGAAATCTATATTGAACATTTTAAGGAACAAAGGTTTAATATCTTGAATTTTTAAAACAATGAACAAAAACAAAATGGAAAGTAGGTTAACAGAATCCTTTGCAGAGGAGAAAACTCTCAAGCCGTGAACTACAAGATCCTCAGATTCATAAGTTACCCGTGAAATGCAAATTCAACCATGAGGACATCAATGAAAAAGGCTGAGATTGCTAAATATTGGCACAGACCTGGATCATTGAGGAATGTTTCTACCCAGTTGATACAGATTGGTACAGCTATTTGGAAAACAGTTTAAACTGTAAAACTAATGTACCCTATGGCCCAGCATTTAACTTTTGAGGGTCTTGACTTATGTACACATAGAAACACGAAAAGGGTGTTTACTTTGGTATTCTAATAGCCAAAAGAAAGGAAGAAATTAATAAGAATGCTTATGAGTAAATAAATCTTGCCACCTTCAAAATATGGAATACTATAGCAATTTAAAAAATAAGGTAGATCCATATGTATTAACATGGAAGGACTCCAGAACACACTGATGTGAAGAAAGGGCAAAATCCATGAAATATTCAAAAGTTGGTTCTCTGAGAGTAATAAAATTGGTAAACTCCTAAATAATTGATAGAAAAAAAAAGCACAAATTAACAATATCAGAAACTGAAAAGAAGGTATCACAACAGATATTACCAACTTTAAAAAGATAGTAAGGCAATATTACAAACTGCTTTATGCCAATTAATTTAACAACTTAGATGTAGTAGACAAAATATTCTTAAAAAATAGCACCAGGCATAATGACTCACACCTGTTATCTCAGCACTTTGGCAAGCCAAGGCCAGAAGATTACTTGAGGCCAGGAGTTTGAGACCAGATCAAGATCAGCCTAGGCAACATAGCAAGACCTTGTCTCTACAAAAAATTATTTAGGCCTACTCCTGCCCGTAGGCCCAGCTACTTGGGAGATTGAAGCAGGAGATTGACCAATGGGGTTCAAGGCTGCGGTGATCTATGAATCCTGCCACTACACTGCAGTCTGGGTGACAGACTGAGATCTCTTCTCAAAAAAATAAACAATAAAAAGAAATTAATTAATTAAAAATATAACATAAAACTGACAAGGCAAAAGAAAATATGAATAACTATTTTTAAAACTGAACATGTAACTTTAGAAAAACTACAAAGAAAAGTATTTTTCAATTACAGACAGTTCTTTACTTATGATGGTTCTATTTACAATAGTTTAATTTTATCATAGTATGAAAGGAATATACATTCAGTAGAAACCATATTTTGGATGCTCATATAACCCTCCTTTTTTTCTTCACTTTCAGCTCATTATTCAATAAATTACATGACCTATTCAGCACTTTATTATAAAATAGGCTTTACGTTAGATGATTTTACCCAAAGTAGGCTAGTCTAAGTGTTCAGAATGTGTTTAAGGCAGGATAGGCTAAGCTGTGATGATAGGTAAATTAGGTGTAATAAATGAATTTTGACAGTATTTTCAACTTAGAAATTTATCAGAACATAATTCCACCATAATTTGAGGAGCATTTGTAGTTAATTAATTGCCCTCTAGAGTGGAGTAAGATAGCCACAAGTTGTCACTTCTTAACTAAGGTGACCAGATTTTAACATTGGTAAAGTGGGACACCATTGACGGGGGTGGGGCCTAGGGGGGCGGGGCCTGACAACAATGCAAACTTTGATGAGTAGTTCTAGATAATCAGTTCTCAACAATTATTTATTATTATTAAAGTTTAACATTACAAAATTAACAAAAATAATATAAAACTCACATCCTGACGAAATAGCCACATGGCAGCTGAAAACCGTATATTCCCTTCCTGTTCTCCCATATTCCCTAGCGTGTTGTGCATTCTTTCCAAAAATGGAGACTTTTTAAAAATGCCACAGGACATGGGACAAACTTAAAAATTGGGACTGTCCCACCAAAAGCAGGACGTCTGGTCACCTTACTGGGGTGGGGGCTACTTGTTTGTTCCAGACAGTTTGGCTCCTTCTGAGCTAATTGTCCTTGCCTAGAAGCAAGGGAGGGAGCCAGTCTCCTTTTGATACCTTGCCCAGGAGGGGAGTAGGGAGTTCACATTAGCCTTTTCATTTCCAAATGAAGTTACGTTAACCTCTTCATTCCCAAATGGAGTTACATTAACCTTTTCAGCAGCCGAAAACCATATATTCCCTTCCCATTCTCCCGCTGTTCCCTAGCTTATCGTGCATTCTTTCCAAAAATCAGGACTTTTTAAAAACGCTGCTGGACGTGGGACAAATTGTTAAAAATCAGGACTGTCCCACCAAAAGCAGGATGTCTGGTCACCTTATCCTTAACATAGATTGGCGTCTATTTTCATCCCCTTGAATCTGAACTTGTGCCTTGTTTTGACCAATAGCATGTGGCAGAAGTGATGCTGCGCAATTTCCAAGGCTGGGACTTAAGAATCTGTAGCTTCAGTGTTCACCAATTCATATACTCTGTTGCGAACCAGCACAGCAAAGGGGAGCGAACCAGAGTGGAATTGGTGGAGAATGAGGAAAATACAGCACAAGAGAAGACATGGAAACAAAGGGACCGGGAGGACTGACTGAGCTGATGGCTACAGCCAGTTCCAAAGTACAAAATCAGCTTTATTTTATAGTATGTTTACAGGGTTGCCTAGGGGGGAGTAACATAGACAAAATGGGGAAGTAGCATAAACAAAAGACATAGTTTGTGTCTTATAGTACAATATGAAAATGTAAATGACTTTAACAAACTATCTTGCTAATAATGGTTTCTGCTCAACTTCATTAACATATAACAAGAAGTAAGAAGGGTAAGATCACAAGGATCTCAGCATAGTAGAGCAAAGGAAAAACTGGTTACTACTTTGTTAGCACATGACAAGGAGAAAGAAGGGAGAGATCTCAAGGATCTCTGCGTAGTTAACTAAGGAAAGAAAAGGCTAAGTGACTTCTGGCAGAGGGAGCATGAAGAAAGGAAAATGGCTGTTTTGGAAATGGAGGAGAAGCAGTTGGGGGTTCATTCTCCGAATGTTCTCCAGGCTGTGAGGGCTCTGCCATCTCACAGCCTGCTCTCTGCAATACTCCTTGAAAGTCAACTGCCATGGTGAAAGGCTGACCACTGTCTCGTGAGGAAGTCTTGCTAGCCACATCAAGAAAGAAACCATGTGCAGAGCACTGAGGCATATGGGTGAAGGCTTAGAATTTCTAGCCCATGCAGCCACTGCGTGAATGCGGCTAAGTGAATGCCCTAACCAACACCATGTGATTAAAATATCTGCTTAGATGAGCTTGAATTCATGACCCATAGAATTGTGGGAAAATAAAATGGTGGTGGTTTTAAGCTACTATATTTTGTGTTGTTTGTTGGATAGCAACAGATCATCAAATCACCTCCATACCATGTAGTAATAACCCTTTACTCCACTAATATGTAATGCCACTATTTCATATACTAGATTACATCATTCATTGAGTTCCAGGATTTTTTTTTTTTTACAAATAGTTTAACTTTTTATTTTGAGATAACTACAGATTCACCTGGAGTTGTAAGTATAACACAGAGAGATACATGTACCCTTTACTAGTTTCCCTTTGTGGTAACATCTTGCAAAACGACAGTACAATGTCACAACTAGGCTATTAACATGGAAACGATAAAGATAAAGATATGGACTGTTTCCATCACCACAGGATCCCTCATGTTGTCCTTTTGTAGCCACATGCACATCCCTCCTGCACCTATAACCTATCTATCCTTAACCCATGGCCGGCACAGACCTGTTCTATAATTTTGTCATTTCAAGGAAGTTATACAAATGGAATCATACAGTATGTAACATTTAGCAACTGGCTTTTTTCCTCTCAGCACAGTTGCTTGTGGATTAAAGTTGTTTCGTGTCTTTGTAGTTCATTCCTTTTTATTGCTGAGCAGTATTCCATGGTTGTAGGTACACCATAGTTTATGTAACCATTTATCTGTTCAAGGACATCTGGATTGTTTCCAGGCTTCAGATATTATAAATAAAGCTATGAAAAATGTTCACGTATAGGTTTCTGTGTAAACCCAAGTTTTAATATTTCTAATAAAGAAATGCCCAAGAGTACAATTGCTGGGTCATATGATAGTTGCATATTTCATTTTTAAAAAATTGCCAGGCTATATTCCAGAGTAGCTGTACACTATATTCTCACAGGCAAAGTGTGATTGATCTGATTTCTCCACATCCTTGCCAGCCTTTGGTATTGTCTCTATTTTTTATTTTAGCCATTCTGATAGGTGGGTAGTGATGTCCCATTGTGGTTTTAATGGATATCCCTGATGGCTAGTGAGACTGAGCATCTTTTCATGTGCATATTTGCCATTTGTATATCTATTTCAATGAAGTATCTGTGTATTTGGCCCATTTTCTAAGTGTTGAGGTTTTCATTTGTTTGTTTGTTTTGGGACAGAGTCTCACTCCATTGCCCTGGGTAGAGTGCCATGGTGTCATTATAGCTCACTGCAGCCTTGGGCTCAAGAGATCCTCCTGCTTCAGCCCCCTAAGTAGCTGGACTATAGGCATGCACCTCCAGACCCGGCTAGCTTTTATTTTATTTTTTTTCTATTTTTAGTAGACACAAATAGAGTCTTGCTTTTGCTCAGACTGATCTCAAACTCCTGAGCTCAAGCAATCCATCTGCCTTGGCCTCCCAGAGTGCTAGGATTATAGGAGTGAGCCACCACAGAGGCCCTACATATTGAATTTTGAGAATTCTTTATATTCTGTACCTA
>CAUYTI010016104.1:0-25259 GCA_963575145.1 Galago senegalensis | reverse complement strand
GCCCGCCACAACGCCCGGCTATTTTTTGGTTGCAGCCGTCATTGTTGTTTGGCGGGTCCGGGCTGGGGATTCGAACCCGCCACCTTAGGTGTACGTGGCTGGCGCCTTAGCCGGTTGAGCTATAGGCGCCGAGCCAAGATTTGCTTTCTGAATGCTGGGAGAGGGTCGCCTCTCTTCCTCTTGGATCATAAACCCTGAAGTTGAGACTACTACTATCTCCCTTTTCCTTCCTCCATTCCAGAAGAAGCCAATTCTTTGGAAAAAACTTTGGCAAATGCCAAGCTCCAAAAACTTTATGGAAATTGCTGGATTCAGCTATGCCTGAAGCTACTATTTGTTATTTGAGCCCCCAAATTCCCTTTTTTTGTTTAAGCTACTTTGAAGTTGGATTTCCATAACTTATTCCCAAAGGAATCTGACTAAAAAGACATAAGCCAGTCACTTAACCTCTCCAAGCTTCAGTTTACTTTTAGATCCTGAATCTGAGGTTTTCTTTCCGAGACAGTCTCAAGCTGTCACCCTGGGTAGAGTACGGTAGCGTCATATCTCACAAAAACCTCCAACTCAGGCTCAAGCAATCCTCTTGCCTCAGTTTTTCTGCTTTTAGAAGAGACAGGGTCTCAATTTTGCTCAGGATGGTCTCAAACTCGTGACTCAAGCAATCCACCTGCCTTGGCTTCCCCGAGTGCTAGTTACAGGCATGAGCCACTGCACTGGGCCGAACCTGAACTAAATGTTGAACTAAATGAAATATTTTTTATATTGCTTCTGTAAAGTAAAGCCTGAGTTGTAATTGTGTCCTTCACTCAGAAAATATGCTGTATTTCCCTGCATTATACCCACTGGGTGTGAAATTACTGAACCCTTTCCCCTCCCCAAACTAAGTGAAATCTTTAGATGAAATCTAAAGCATCCTTTCTTAAACATAAATGAAAGGATATCATTTAAAGTGGCCCTGCCAGGAATTTTTTTCTTTTCCTTTTTTTGAGTCTTTCTCTGTTGCCCCAGACTAGTGTCTAGAGCAGCAGTTCTCAACCTGTGGGTCATGACCCCTTTGTTCCATTTGTAAAAAAATGTGGCAATTAGGAAGGTTGAGAACCACTGGTCTAGAGGGTCCTGGTGTCTTTGTAGCTCACAGCAACCTCAAACTCCTGGGCTCAATGATCCACCTGCCCCAGCCTCCCAGAGTGCTGAGATTACAGGTGTGAGCCATTGCACTGGCCTAAGAATCCTTTCTTGGCTTGGCGCCTGTGGCCCACTACACCTAAGGTGGAGGGTTCAAATCCAGCCTGGGCTGGCCAAACAACAATGATGGCTGCAACCAAGAAAATAGCTGGGCATTGTGGTGGGCTCCTGTGGTCCTAGCTACTTGGGAGGCTGAGGCAGGAGACTCACTTGAGCCCAGGAGTTGGAGGTTGCTGTGAGCTGTGATGCCACTGTACTCTACCCAGGGGGACAGCTTGAGGCTCTGTCTCAAAAAAAAAAGAGAATCCTTTCTTAATGAAATCCATCAAGTCTAATTTATTTGTGTGGCTTTTTTCTACAGTTCAAACTTAAGAATTACACATGCAAAGTTGTCTAAGTTTCTCTAGAATAGAGATACACAAAGAATAGTACCGAACGTGAAAATAAACTTTATTCTTTAACAAACCATTTACTGATTTTCAATAGGTTATTTTTACTGTGTCTGTTAAAATATGAAGGCCATATTTTAGAAAATGCAGCCTACAGTTGAACATTATGTCCAGCGTTCTTAGTGATCACAGAGAAAGAACATTGTTTTTAAAATGTTGATAAAACGTGGGCAGCGCCTGTGGCTCAAAGGAGTAGGGCACTGGCCCCATATGCCAGAGGCGGTAGGTTCAAACCCAGCCCCAGGCAAAAACTGCTTTAAAAAAAAAATGTTGATAAAACTGAATAACATTCGGTGGCAGCTGTGGCTCAGTGAGTAGAACACCGGCACCATACACCAACGGTAGCAGGTTCAAACCCAGCCCCGACAAACTGCAACAAAAAATAGCCAAGCGTTGTGGCAGGTGCCTGTAGTCCCAGCTACTCAGAGGCTGAGGCAAGAGAATCACCTAAGCCCAGGAGTTGGAGGTTGCTGTGAGCTGTGATGCCATGGCACTCTACCCAGGGGGACATAAGTAAGACTGTCTCAGAAAAAAGAAAACTGGGGATCAAGGGGTTGCCCAACGTGAGACAGCCAGAAAGTATTAGAACCATGGTTGGAACCCTTTCCTTACGGGCCTGTTCACGCTATACCAAGCTGCCTTTTTTTTTTTTTTTTTGAGACAGTCTGACTCTGTCGCCCTGGGTAGAATGCCATGGCATCATCATAGCTCACAGCAATCTTTAATTCCTGGGCTCAAGTGATCCTCTTACCTCAGTTTTTCTATTTTTAGTAGAGATGGGGTCTCAGTCTTGCTCAGACTGGTCTCAAACTCCTCAGCTCAAGCAATCCACTCACCTTGGCCTCCCAGAGTGCTGGGATTACAGGCATGAGCCACTGCACCTGGCCTAAACTACTAAATCATTATTTGTTAATAACATGTCCAAGTAATTGAAGATATGGCTACCATTTTCTCCATCCTTAGAGAAGGAAAGGCTAATAAGAGACAGAGGTTAAATGTTTCCTTCCATAGGTCATAAAGTGAAGAAAGTTGCAACAAGGGTCCATGTATTCCAAAACCATCAGAATTCCCCTTCTCTAAACACTGTGAGCCAGGAGTGACGGCAGACACTTTTCATGCATTACCTTTTTTTAGAGATGGATTCTGTGTCACCCAGGCTACAGTACCATTGGCTCAGGCATAGCTCACTGGAGCCTCCAATTCCTAGCCCCACATAAACCTCCTGCCTCAGTCTCCCAAATACCTAGGACTCCCATGTGCATCACTAAGCCCAGCTAATTTTTTTATCCTTTGTGGAGATGGGATCTCACTATGTTGCCCAGGCTGGTCTTTAGCCCCTGGCCTCAAATAATCCTCCTACCTTGGCCTCCCAAAGTGCTGGAATTACAGGCGTGAGCCATCAAGCCTGGCCTACATGTATTATTATGTCTTATTTAATCTTTAAAATAGTTGATGTTGGCTTGGCGCCTGTGGCTCAAGCGGCTAAGGTGCCAGCCACATACACCTAGGGTGGCGGGTTCGAATCCCCAGCCTGGGCCCGCCAAACAACAATGATGGCTGCAACCAAAAAAATGGCCAGGCGTTGTGGCGGTCGCCTGTAGTCCCAGCTACTTGGGAGGCTGAGGCAGGAGACTTGCTTGAGTCCAGGACTTGGAGGTTGCTGTGAGCGTGATGCCATGGCACTCTACCCAGGGGATAGCTTGAGGCTCCATCTCAAAAAATAAAATAAAATAAAATAAAATAGTTGTTGTAGGTGCTATGTTGTGCCCAGAATTTCCCTGAGTCCCGAGCCCACGAAGAGACAAACCGAGACACATTCCGATCTAAAAGCAAGAGGCAAGCTTTATTTAGCAAGCTGGAGCCTGGACCCTCTCTTGGAAAACATACCAAGGAAGGCCCCGAGCTCAGGGGTCTTGAAAGTTTTATAAGGTACAGAAAGCAAGAAGGGTGGGGTACATTTTTGATTGGTGGTTGGCACATGGGGAAGTAGGGGTGATTGGTGCTCAGAGTATGGGGAAGTAGGGGAGGCTCTGCATTGGTATAGGTATGAGAGGTGGGGGATTTTCTAACTGGGGTCTTAGGGTGGTATGAAGCAAGAAGAGGGGGGAGCACTTCTGACTGGCTGACTGGGGTGCTTGATTTCGGGGAAAGACCAGGGTTTTGGGGAAGCTGAAACTTATTATTTAAGATGGTGGTGGGGGCTCAAAATGAGGAACAGAACTTAGGCAGTAAACAACAAAATGGCGCTGGTCTGGCCCTCTCACTATTATTCCATTTTTTAGATGCAGAGACTAAGATACAGAAAGCTTAAGTTTCTTTTCCAAGTTCCTACATCTAGTAAGTGGCAAGGCTGGAATAGGAAATTATGACCAGAAGATAGTTGCTGAAATTCCAAACTGTTTCCGTGCCTTTCCCCCCTGGACTTCCTCTGTACAATCTGGTTTGTATACAGTGCTGTGTAGAAAATATAGAAAACATGAAGTCTTTCCAGCTAATTTCCCTTGATATTTAAATCTCTTTCTAAAAACATAAAGAATCCCCCTCATTCTATCTTTTATAAGAAACGCACTGTGCTGGTGGAGTGAGATTGCAGTGTGGGTCCAAGTCAACCTTGTTAATGAACAGTAAGTTTTGTAGATGATTTAGGTTTAAAGAGCTTTGAAGCAAGGATAGCAGCAGTCACCTCCACTATTGGAAGCAAGGATAGAGGCAGTCACCTCCACTGTTAGAAGCAAGGGTAGCAGCAGTCACCCCCACTGTTGGAGAATGTTCTGTTTGATGGTGTTTCTGAGTCAAAAAAAAACTTGTAGTCTCATATTCAAAAGGTTGATAACCCGGCTAACAAATCAACTGGCAACTGGAATAAAGTATTTATGGGAAAGTATTTTTCAACAGAAAAAAACAATGAAAGATACTCCTACAAAGTATAAAATTACAGCCGTTCTTTGACCCCCACAAAGAGAAAGGTTATGAATAGCTGCTCAAGCTAACTGTGGCAAACACTTGACTTCAACAGAAATCGTCTTCTCGTGATCATGTATACAAGCCTTTCCAACACAGAAGTTTCCTAACCACATTTTCTTTTTTTTAAATTATTTTTTATTAAATCATAACTTTGTACATTGATGCATTTATGGGGTTCAGGGTACTGCTTCTATATACAATGTACATTTTCGTTATTTACTATTTTAGTTTAAACACATTTATTTAATCATTCCCTCATTTTAAACTTTAAGTACCTATTCTATTCTCTAGGGAAATTCAAATGTGAGCAAGATACAGTAAATACTATCACCCGAGGCTTGGTGCCTATAGCTCAACCGGCCAAGGCGCCAGCCACGTACACCTAAGGTGGTGGGTTCGAATCCCCAGCCCGGACCCGCCAAACAACAATGACGGCTGCAACCAAAAAATAGCTGGGCGTTGTGGCGGGTGCCTGTGGTCCCAGCTGCTTGGGAGGCAGAGGCAAGAGACTCGCTTGAGCCCAGGAGTTGGAGGTTGCTGTGAGCTGTAATGCCATGGCACTCTACCCAGGGGGACAGCTTGACGCTCTGTCTCAAAAAAAAAAAAAAAAAAATACTATCACCTGAGTATATCACAAGATGTTATGACTACGGGCTAATTATTATGGGAGACCAGAGCCGAGCGTCACAGCTGTGACCAGGAGGGAAAAGTGGAAACAATACCAGGAAAGAGAGAAGTGATCCGCTCAGAGCTCTTGCCCTGCTGCCTCTGCACACTCTGTATTTGCTTTTTGTTTAAGGTATTGTTTACTGTGAGCCAGGAACCATCCCAGTGTTTACATAGACCATTCATCTTCATTTTACTAAGTGCCTAGCAGTATTAAGTTCTTCCTTCCACTCCTTCTGTTCCTTCAAAGTAGACTTCAAAGTTGTAAATTAGATAACTCACTCCCTCCACTGTGTTCTGGGATATTGAGGCACTGGGCATATTTCTGGGATTCTGTCTCCTGAGTTGGAGCAGCAGGAGCCTTACCAGGGACATACTGCAGTTGGCCTAACCAAAGTGAGGAAATTATTATTAGAAGTCCAGGTAGAGATGCTCTTAGTCTCAGCAAGCAACAGCCAGCAGCAGGCTAAGAAAGCATTTAGGCTTTTTTTTTTTTTTAAGAGACAGAGTCTTACTTTGTCACTCTCAGTAGAGTGCTGTATCATCACAGCTCACAGCAACCTCCAGCTCTTGGGTTTAGGTGATTCTCTTGCTTCAGCCTCCTGAGTAGCTGGGACCACAGGCACCCACCACAACGCATATTTTTTTTGCAGTTTGGCCAGGGCCATATACCCTCCAGATATGGGGCCCGTGCCCTACTCACTGAACCACAGGCACCACCCAGCTTTTAATGTCTTGGTCCCTTGCTGTGATTTTGCTTTGGCCATTCTTTTCTGGGGCTGGGCTAGGTTGTGAAAAATGGCAGGTCAAGCTCTAATGTTTGCATTGTTGCCATTTGAGAGCAGCCAGAACTTGGGTGAGAATCTTTCTTTTAATTCAGAGTCCCTGGAAAAGAGAACCTGACCCAGCTTAGGTCAGGTACCCACACCCAGTCCAATCAACTACGGTCAGGATATCAGAGTCATACTGAGCAGAACGAATGTTGGTGGGCTTTCTGCTGGTTACAGGTTCATTGGAGGAGGGAAAGACTAGAAGGAACAATAGCCCTAAATGTGCCCAGTGGCCATCTACTTACAACATCTTTGATTACTTCCTCAGATATGATTTATGATAGTAGAATTAATTGTCCAAGGATATGAATATTCTCAAGGTCTTCGTAAGGTACTGCCAATTGCCAACATTATTACTCACTTTCTCATCTCGCCTACATTTAAAGACCAAAAATTGGAAACTAATCAGAACTCTCATCTTGCTCTTTCTTTCTTTCTTTTTTTAAATGGTGATTTATTTTTGAACTCAGTAGTTCCATTAGTAGCCTTTTTGTTTTTTTGCAGTTTTTGGCCAGGGCTGGGTTTGAACCTGCCACCTCTGGCATATGGGGCCAGTGCTCTACTGCTTTGAGCCACAGGTGCCGCCCCTTTATTTAATTATTTATTTATTTTTTGAGACAGAGTCTTATTTAGCAGGCTTGGGCCTGGCTCAAACCTGCCACCCTTGGTGTACGTGGCTGGCGCCATAACCACTGTGCTACAGGCACAGAACCAACTCTCATCTCTTTTCTTTCTTTTTTTTTTTTTTAAGAGACAGAGTCTTACTTTATTGCCCTCAGTAGAATGCCGTGGCGTCACAGCTCACAGCAACCTCCAACTTCTGGGCTTACGTAATTCTCTTGCCTCAGCCTCCCGAGTAGCTGGGACTATAGGCACTCACCACAACGCCCAGCTTTTTTTTGTTGCAGTTTGGCCAGGGCTGGGTTCAAACCCACCACCCTCGGTATACAGGGCTGGTGCCACCCACACTCTCTCTTCTCTTTTATTACAGAGATAAAGTAGCCAAAATATTTTCCAGGCCTGACATACTGGCCACATCTGTAATCCCAGCACTCTGGGAAGCTGAGGCAGGTGCATTACCTAAACTCAGGAATTCAAGACCATCCTGAGCAAGAGCAAGATCCCATTTCTACTACAAATAGAAAAACTAGCAGGGCATTGTGGTGAGTCCTATAGTCGCAGCTACTTGGGAGGCTGAGGCAAGAGGATTGCTTGAGCCCAAGAGTTTGTGGTTGCTGTGAACTGTGATGCCGTGGCACTCTAGCCTGGGCAACAGATTGAGACTCTGTCTCAATAAATAAATAAATAAACGAATGAATGAATAAAATTTCCATGTAGCTAGTAATAATTTGTATTTCTTTTTCTGAAAATTGGCTATTGGTGTCTTTTGCTTACTTTTTTCTATTACAGTTTTACGGCTTTTGTGATTTATTTATATAATTTTTAATATGTAGATTTTATATGCTACATAGAAGAGTATATCATATTTCCTTTGTGATTTCTTTTATTACTAAGCATAAACTCTTAGAAAGTCTTTTCCTTAAAAATTCCTCCCCTTGGGCAGCGCCTGTGGCTTAATGGTAAGGGCGCTGGCCCCATATACTGAGGGTGGTGGGTTCAAACCCAGCCCCGGCCAAACTGCAACAGAAAACTAGCCAGGCGTTCTGGCAAGCTCCTATGGTCCCAGCTACTCGTGAGGCTGAGACAAAAGAATCACCTAAGCCCAGGAGTTGGAGGTTGCCGTGAGCTGTATGATGCCATGGCACTCTACCGCGGACAATAAAGTGAAACTCTGTCTCTACAAACAAAAAAAAAAATTCCTCCCCTTGGAACCCTTTCATATAGAAATACTCCTAAGTTTCCAGGGACATCCACTGCAGACTTTTTTTTTTTTTTTTTTTTTTTGAGACAGAGTCACTTTGTCACCCCAGATAGAGTGCTATGTCATAGCATACAGCAACCTTAGACACTTGGGTTCAAGCAATTCTCTTGCCTCAGCCTCCCAAGTAGCTGAGATTACAGACACCCACCACAGAATCCGGCTATTTTTTAGAGATAGAGAGATACTAGATAGCTGGATACTCTAGCTCAGGCTGGTCTCCAACTTTTGAGCCCAAGCGACCTGCCCGCCTCAGCCTCCCAGGGTTCCAGCTGGGCGCAGTAGCTTGCCCCTGTAATCCCAGGTCACAGGGTAGGTGCTTTCAACTTCACAAAATGTGGCCAAGTTGCTTTCCTAAATGATTACACCAATTTACAGTCCCACCAGCAGTATATAAAGAGATCTACTGATCTAAAAACTCCTTACCTGTCAAGAGTATAGACCTTTATCTACATTATCTTCTAATTTTTATTTTATTTTTCTTTGCACTGAACTCTAAATTAATTTGAATATGCAGTATAAGATGAAAACCTAAGTTGACTTTTGTATTTATTTTGTTTCTTTTCTTTTGTTTTTTAAGACAGGGTCTCTTGGCTTGGCACCTGTGGCTCAAGTGGCTAAGGCGCCAGCCATGTACACCCAAGGTGGCAGGTTCGAATCCAGCCGGGGCCCGCCAAACAACAATGATGGCTGCAACCAAAAAAAAAAAAAAAATAGCCGGGCATTGTGGCAGGCGCCTGTGGTCCCAGCTACTTGGGAGGCTGAGGCAAGAGACTCGCTTGAGCCCAGGAGTTGGAGGTTGCTGTGAGCTGTGATGCCACTGCACTCTACCCAGGAGGACAGCTTGAGGCTCTGTCTCAAAAAATAAATAAATAAATAAATAAAATAAAGACCCCCCCCCCAAAAAAAGACAGGGTCTCTTTCTGTTTCCCAGGCTGGAGTGCACTGGCATCATCATAGTTCACAGCAACTTCAAACTCCTGGGCTCAAACAATCCTCCTGCCTCAGCCTCCTGAGAAGCTTGGACTATAGGCACATGTCACCATGCCCAGTTAATTTTTCTAAGTTTTATAGAGAAAGGGGTCTCACTGTGTTGCCCAGGGTGGTCTGAAACTCTTGACTTCAAGTGATGTTCCCACCTTGGCCTCCTAAGTGCTGCGATTATAGGTGTAAGCCACCACCCACAGCCAGATGAAGTTGATTTTTTTATAAATCAATTTTCCTACCACCATTTATTGACCAGGAAGGTCCTTAGTTATACACTGTAGACTCTTATTCTTATTCTCACTTACTGATTCACTCAGTTGAATTTCAGGATTACTTTGTAGCATTTCCATAAATAACCCATTGGGATTTTACTTCAATTGCATCAGACCCATGAATTATTTTGGTCTAAAATCCACATTCAGTGGATCATTCCCATACTCTCAAAATTGAAGGACTGAATTCTTCACTGCATACAATCTAGTGCCGTCAGCCTCTAAACTGTCCCCTCACAATTATGTTTCAGGTTCATCATTCAAGCAGGCTGGTGTCCTCTCTGTCCCCTAAGCTTTCATTATTGATTGTTTCCTCCAAACATTTGAGCATGAGGTTCTCTCCCAGCAGGAATTCAAACCCTTCTTCCACTTCCCTTCATTGTGTTTATTCAAACCTTCTTCCTTCAAAAGCAGGCTGGTATCCAGCTCCTCTAAGTGGGCAAAGTCAGGCATTATCTCACTATCCTGCATTGCCATTCAGGTTCTCACGTCTGTCTTCAATATTTCTCTGGTTGAGTTTAACTAAAATGAAAAAAAGGAGACAGGTGGAATTAGCCTGAAGGGATATCTAGTAAAAAACAGTTGCTGGTTTAAGGAGCAGCAGCCAGGGCAGGCACTGCACCTACAACATGGTAGCCCTGAGGAGGTGAGGTAGCAGGACAAATAGAAGAGAGAAAAGGCTGGAGTTGGTGCCTCAACGAGCCACTGGGTCTGGATGTGGTGAAGCCACGTAAAAGAGAACCCATCATCCTCGTCACCATCAAAGTGCCTTAGTACCCACCAGCCTGCACATACACTATCTCATTTAACCCTTGCAAAACTTTTCATATAGGTAGCATGATCGCCATATTACCAGTGAGGACACTGAAGCTTAGAGTTTAAATGTAAACTCAAGGTCACACACAGCTAGAATTGGCAGTGCCAGATCTGCAACCCTGACCTTCTAATTGACACCAATTCATAGCTCTTTCTACCATACACACAGCTGCTCCCATATTTATCATGTTATTTTTTTTTTTAAGAGATGGGGGCTTCACTATGTTGCCTAGGTTGGCCTTGAACTCCTGGCCTACTCCCACTCTAGGCTCCCAAGCCTGTTAACTTTTCTTTTCTTTTTCTTTTTTTCTTTTTTTTTTGAGACAGAGCCTCAAGCTATCTGCCTGGGTAGAGTGCTGTGGCATCACAGCTCATAGCAACCTCCAACTCCTGGGCTCAAGTGAGTCCCTGCCTCAGCCTCCCAAGTAGCTGGGACCATAGGCGCCCACCACAATGCCCGGCTATTTTTTGGTTGCAGCCATCATTGTTGTTTGGCGGGCCCAGGCTGGATTCGAACCTTCAACCTTAGGTGTATTTGGCAGGCGCCTTAGCCACTTGAGCCACAGGCACCGAGCCTAACTTTTCTTTTTTCAAAATTTGTATTCTTGGGCAGTGCTTGTAGCTCAGTGGGTAAGGCGCTGTCCACATACACCCAGGCTCCCAAGTTTGAAACGGAAGCATCTATAGCTGCCAACAGTGTAATTGATAGAGGCCTAGGCCTGCTAAACAACAATGATAAAAAAAATAGCCATGTGTTGTGGCGGCTGCCTGTGGTCCCAGCTACTTGGGAGGCTGAGGCAAGAGAATCACTTAAGGCCAAGAGTTTGAGGTTGTTGTGAGCTGTGACAGACACTACGGCACTCTACTGAGGACTACAAAAGGAGATTCTGTCTCAAAAAAAATTCTTAATTGTGGTAAAAAACATAAAATTTACACTTATGTCTTTAAGTGTGCAATTCAGTAATTTCAACTAAATTCACTTTGTTGTGTAACTGATCTCTAGAACTTTTTCATCCTGCAAAACTGAAATTCTATACCCATTAAATAACTCCCCATTCCCATCCCTGAGGCCCTGGTAAACACCATGCTGCTTTTTGTTTCCATGATTTTGACTAGATATTTAACGGAAGTGGAAGCCCATAGGAACTATACTTCTGTAATTGCCTTATTTCTTTTATTCAACAGAATGTCTTCAAGTTTCATCTATGTTGTAGCATGTGACAAGATTTCCTATTTTTTTTTTTTGTGGGTGAATAATTTCCATTATGTAAATTGGATGGCACCTGTGGCTCAAAGGAGTAGGGCGCTGGTCCCATATGCTGGGGGTGGTGGGCTCTAACCCAGACCCAGCCAAAAAACTGCAAAAAATAAATAAATAAATACCACATTTTCTTTTCTTTATTTTTTTATTTTTTACAGTTTTTGTTTTTTGGTTTTTTTTTGGCCAGGCTGGGTTTGAACCTGTCACCTCTGGTATATGGGGCTGGCGCCCTACTCCTTTGAACCACAGGTGCTGTCCAAACCACAATTTCTTTATCGATTTAGCTGTCTGTGAACATATGGGCTGCTTACATCTCTTGGTAATTGGGAATAATGCTACAATGAACGTGGGTATACAAATATCTTTTCAAGACCCTGCTTTCAATTTTTTTGGTTATATACTCAAAAGTGGAATTGTTGGATCATATGGTAATTCTATTTTTAGTTTTTTTGAGGAATCATGTTAACTTTTAAACAAATAGCCCCATTCTCACGGACTCTACTGCAATGTGTTAAGAGGAGGCATATTGCCTTCCCTCTAATTAAATTGAAAATAGCAATCATGTTCATATATAACCATTAGAATATGTTTAAATTTCTTAAGATGCATCAATTACACTGTTGGCAGCGGTAGCCGCTTCCATTTCCTCCCAGTCTCGGTTAGCAAGCTGTTTTTCACTTTGAACAACACCCTCCCCCAATACCATGGTCACTAGAGCAGAAGATTCATAATGAGGGACCTGTTCTCTTCAGTACTGTGTCCAGAGTAACTAGCACAATGGCTGGCATATAAAAGGCACTCAAAAGAAATAGATGAAGGAATGCATGCACAAAAGACCGTGTTGCTGGGCATAGTTTTTAAAATTGAACTTAGCCCCAGTATTCAGAGACATAATAGTTGAGTATCTCCTGCTCCAGCAAGCAAAATGTAGAGCACAGATGGCAAAGAGACATTCGATATGATTTTGCCAGAATGATACTAACATCCCCCGCCTATATATTGTGATTTATGGAAGTAAATATGGTTTAACAGAAAACCTGGTGAACTTGGAGTCAGAACACATGAGTTCAGGTATTGGTACTGCCTTGACTGCTTTAGCATTTGTTGTTTTTGTTTGTTTGTTTGTTTGTTTTTGAAACAAAGCTCTCTTTGTCACCCTGTGTAGGGTGCTGTACTATCATAGCTCACAGCAACCTCAAACTCTTGGGCTCAAGCAATTCTCTTGCCTCGACTACCTGGGGGTGTAGGCACCTGCCACAGTGTTCAGGGAGTGGCTAGTTTATTTTAGTAGAGACAGTGTCTCACTTTTGCTCAGACTGATCTTGAATTCCTGAGCTCAAGCAATGCAACTGCCTCAGCCTCCTAGAATGGTAGGATTATAGGTGTGAGCCACTGTGCCCTGCCCTCTTTTATTTTATTTTTATTTTTATTTGAGACAGAGTCTCATGTTATTGCCCACAGTAGAGTACCAGGGTGTCAAAGCTCACAGCAACCTCAAACTCTTGGGCTTAAGTGATTCTCTTGCCTCAGCCTCTCAAGTAGCTGGGACTACCAGTGCCTGCCACAATGCCCAGCTATTTTTGTTGTTGTTGCAGTTGTTATTGTTGTTTAGCTGGCCGGGGCTGGGTTTGAACCCACCAGCCTCAATATATGTGGCTGGCACCCTACCGACTGAACTACAGGCGCTGCCCAATAAAACTTAGTTTCTATAATTTGCCCCTCACTTCATGTCAAGCAACGCTGAACTGTAGATGGGTTCTGCCAGGACAAACGATGCCCATTCATTCTTTCTCTGGGGAACACATTTCTCTCTTCATTAGTGTGGCAAACTTATACTCAACATTTCTGTCTCAGCTTCAGTGCCACTTCCGACTTTCTTCCTGTAACTCCCATGTGTCCACTGGTTCTCGTCTGCACCTTCAGAATGACAATTACGTCATAACTGGTTATTGCACTCCTGCCTCCCCATCAGACTCTTCCCCCAACACTGGTTTTTTATTCCTGACCATAAAAGTGGTACTTTTTTTTTTTTTGAGACAGAGTCTCACTATGTCACCCTGGGCAGAGTGCCGTGGCGTCATAGCTCACAGTAACTTCCAACCTCCTCTTGGGCTTAAGTGATTCTCTTGCCTCAGCCTCCCAAGTAGCTGGGACTACAAGCACCTGCTACAACACCTGGCTATTTTTGTTGTTGTTGTTGCAGTGGTCATTGTTGTTTAGCTGGCCCGGGCTGGGTTTGAACCCACCACCCTCAGTGTATGTGACTGATGCCATACCCACTGTGCTACTATGGGTGCTGAGCCAAGTGATACATTTTTATCACATAAATTCAAAGAAACCATGAAAGTACAATGTCCTCTGAAAACCCACTCCCAAAGACAGTTTTGTTAACCTAAGAGCAAGGACCACAAGTTCCCATTTTTCAAATTTCAGAACATAGCAATGCCTGACACATTAGTCTTCAGTAAGTAATGTTGGGGCAGGCACGGTGCCTGAGGCCTATAATACTGATACTCTGGGAGGGCCCAGATGGGAGAATTATCCGAGGCCAGGAGTTAGAGACTAGTCTGGGCAACATAGTGAGACTCGGTTTCTATAAAAAATAAGACAAATTAGCCAGGTGTGGTGGCATGCACCAGTAGTCCCAGTCACTCGGAAGGCTGAGGCAGGAAGAGGATCACTAGAGCTCAAGAGTTCAAGACTTTTGTGAGCTATAATCACAGTACTATTTCCAGCCTAGCACAGCAGAACAAGACCCTGCCTCAAAAGTAAATAACAGATAAAATAAATAGTGTCAGTCAATAAATAAGTAGTGCCTAGTGAATGGATCTATAAACATAAATGACATAATTGGCCCTACTAGCCAACAGCAGTGTGATGATGGAATAATGCAAAGTAATGAACATGCAGGTTCTTTGAGCACTAAAAACCGTATGCAAGTGCAAAACAATGACCTCATTTTATCTGGCTTCTACAGCTGGGCAAGCGTTGTTTGATGGTGGGGAGGTGACAGCTCACACTCATGTCACTGTAGTAAGTGCTTCACCTACACTGGCTCGTTTCATTCTTACAAAAATTTAAAGAGTAAGGGTTAGTAATTGTCCCATTTTTTCTCAGATGAGGAAGCCAAGGCCCAGAGGAGTAATAAAACTTGCCCCTCTCCCCACAATCACAGAAGTAACAAGTAATAAAGGCAGGACGAAAAGCCAGATGGTCTGGCATCCGAAGCCACACCCTGAACCACTTCATGTTGCCATCTCTTACACACAACTCTGATGACAGTCCCTGGTCATAAAAGGAGCCAATGATTTCCCATCCCTGCATTGTTTCTTACTCCAGTGTGGAGTCATAAACAACTTGACTTCTGTAAACTTCTGCTTTCACATATGTAAAATAGGGAATCTTAATGGTTCCTATCTATGAATGGTTCCTATATATCTTCCTTCCTATTTATGAAGTTGTTTGTGAGGATTATTTCTAACACTACCTGTCTTGGTCCCTTTTGTGTTGCTATAACAGAATATCACAGTCTGGGCAGTTTATAAAGAAAAAAATTATCTGGCTCATGATTTTTCTTCTTTTTTTTGAGACAGAGTCTCACTATGTTGCCCTGGGTAGAGTGCCATAGTGCCACAGCTCACAGCAACCTCAAACTCTTGAACTTAAGCAATTCCCTTGCCTCAGCCTCCCAAGTAGCTGCCACAATGCCCGGCTATTTTTTTGTTGTAGTTGTCATTGTTGTTTGGCAGGCCCGGGCTGGATTCGAACTTGTGAGCTCTGGCGTATATGGCCAGTGCCCTTAGCTGCTGAGCTACAGGCACCAAGCCCATCTGACTCATGATTTGGGAGGCTGGGAAGTCCAAGAGCATAGTACCAGCATCTGCTTGGCATCTTTTTTTTTTTTTTTGAGACAGAGTCTCAAGGTGTCACCTGGGTTGAGTGCTGTCACATCACAGCTCACAGCAACCTCAAACTCTTGGGTTTAAGTGATTCTCTTGCCTCAGCCTCCCGAACAGTTGGGACTACAGGCACCCACCACAACGCCTGGCTATTTCTTTGTTGCAGTTGTCATTGTTGTTTAGCAGACCTAGGCTGGATTTGAACCCTCCAGCCTGGGTGTCTGTGGCTGGTGCCCTGCCCACTGAGCTGCCGGCACCACCCTGCTTGGCATCTTTTAAGGACCTTCTTGTTCTCTCCCATGGTAGACAGAGGACGGGCAAGGGTATACTCTTGTATGTAGTTGAGAAATCAAATTTGAAGCCTCAAGCCCTTTTACAATTGACATTAATCTGTTCGTGTGGGTAGAGTCCTTACGATCTAAACACCTCTTTGGCCTCACCTCCCAGCACTGTCTTCTGAGTGGAGGTATTTTCAGGTTCTTGGTGATCTTCCAGGAAGAAATTTCAGGATGCCCGGTGTAAGCCAAAAGCAAGCAGCCTTTACTGAAAGTGAAAGTTAAATTACACATTCTCAAGAGTTAGAGGGCGGCTGGATCAAAAAGGGAAGCTGCACTAAGGGGGGGTTCCAGGCCTTATGAAGCCTCACTGATTGAGGGGAAGAATGTTCAATCCACAGGGTTAGTTTTTGCTTTGCTGCAGTTTTTGGCTGGTGCTGGGTTTGAACCCGCCAGCTCCGGCATATGGGGCCAGTGCCCAGGGTTAGTTTTTATTAAGAATTCAGGTAGCAATTCCTCTAGTTGGGTTCCCTCCCATTTTTATGCTTTATAGAGTTGTTTTGGAATTTTCGCAGCAATGTCAAGGGTAGAGAATTTTAAAACCACAGTGAAAATGATGCTGTAATTAGCTCCAGTTTGTGTGAGGTGACCAAACAGCTGACAAGCCAGTTAGCTAGTCCCTGTCTGTGGTTATCAACCCCCTTAGGTAGACTTTGACATCTGCACCCACTTTTTAAGCCCTTGCATCTGGCCTCAGCCCTGACTCCCTGTCTCCTGCTCTGACAAGGTTGCACTGGGGATTAAGTTTCCAACACAAGCTTTTTGGGGGACACATTCAAACCATAGCACCACCTCAGCTAGCAATACTAGGAAGGGGATCAAACCTAGAGTTCAAAGTCAGTGACTGACTGCTTTGCAACAGACACAGCAGCAAAAGAAGCAAAAAGACCACACTGCTCAAAAAATCCCCAAGTGATGAGCACATTTGCAGGGCCAGGTTTTCATTTTTAAATTTTATTTTATTTTATTTTTTAGAAAGTCTCACTCTGCACTCTGTCATCTTGGGGTTGAATGCTGTGGCATCATAGCTCAAGCAAGTTCAAAGTTGCGGTTGAATGCTGTAGCATCATAGCTCAAGCAATCCTCCTGCCTCAGCCTCCAGAGTAGCTGGGACTAGATGCACACACCACAACACTGGCTAGTTTTTCTATTTTTAGTAGAGACCGGGTCTCGCTCTTGTTCAGGCTGGTCTTGAACTCCTGAGATCATGCAATCCACTCACCTCAGCCTCCTGGAGTGCTGGGATTACAGGTGTGAGCCACAGCACTGGCCTTGCGTGGCCAGATTGATGTGGAGGTCCAGCACTCTAACTCAGTCCCCATCAGTCACGGCCAAGGAGGCAGGGTCCTGTGAAGAAAACAGCATCCATAAAATGGACCGCTCACTTCTTTGGCTTTGGCCAATGCTAATAACAATGGTAATGGTTGATGGCTACACACACTGGATAGAACAGTCTGAAATGAGATAAAAAATCGATGGTACTTCAAACATGCAACAGCAGAGCTGTGAGTCAAGAACAGATGCAAAGAAAACAGCACTTCCAGGTACTTACAGATGGTGCTTAGATTTGGAACAGCCTTCAAGGTATGTGCAAAACTCAATCTAACTGTCTTTCTTTGAGACAAGGTTTCCACTGTCACCCAGGCTGGAGTGCAGTGGTGCAATTATAGCTTGTAGCCTCAAACCCATAGGCTCAAGGGATCTGCTGAATATAGCCTCCTGAATACCTAGCTTATTGCAGTTTAATTTAATTTAGCATTTTTTTTTTGAGACAGAGCCTCAAGCTGTTGCCCTGGGTAGAGTGCTGTGGCATCACAGCTCACAGCAACCTCCAACTCCTGGGCTTAAGCGATTGTCTTGCCTCAGCCCCCCAAGTAGCTGGGACTGCAGGCACCCGCTACAACACCTGGCTATTTTTTGGTTGCTTGGCAGACTCAGGCTGGATTCGAACCCACCAGTTCTGGTGTATGTGGCCAGTACCGTAGCTGCTTGAGCTACAGGCGCTGAGCCATAGTATTTATTTTTTTTAAGACAAAGCCTTACAATATTCCCTAGGCTCATCTCTGATCCTGTCCTCTAGTGAACCTCCTGCCTTGGCTTCCCAAATGCTGGAATTACAGGCACCAGCCACTGACCCTGGCCTTCAATCTAAAAGAAGTTGCCAGGAAGTGGTGTAGTTCCAACCAGCCAAGTGACAGTACAATGCATGTAGGCTCAAGATCATAGTCACTCACAGATTCCAAGGAAAAAATATTTGGTTAAAATCCCATTAGGATCTCATTCAATTCCCAGGCCAAGTAATATTATTGATAAAGCCTCTAAGGAAATATGTACCCTTTGTTCTATCCTAGAGAAGGACAGCAACTTCGTACAGTCAGATTTAATCAGAGAGTAGTCTACTAGAACCAAAAAGAGACTCAGGCTAGATTACTGGCATTGCCCCGAGGCCATGAACTGAAACAGCCAGCCAGAAACTGACAAACCTGCCCTTAACTAGAAACATGTAGCTTAAAACTAACCAGGGTCTGGGTGTGATGGTTCAGGGCTGTAATCCCAGCTCTCTAGGAGGCTGAGGCAGGTGGATTGCTTGTACTCATGAGTTCAAGACCAGTCTGAGCAAGAGCAACACCCCATCTCTAAAAATAGCCAGGTGTTGTGGCAGGTGCCTATGGTCCCAGCTACTTGGGAAACTGAGGCAAAAGGATTGTTTAAGCCCAGGAGTCTGATGTTGCTGTGAGCTGTGACGCCACCCCACTCTATCCAGGGCACAGATTGAGACTCTGTCTCAAAAAAACAAAAAACCAGGAAGTTTTTATAACGCAATCTTGTAAATGCTCCGAATGTCAGCAAAAAAGAATAAGTCCTTACAAGTAAGGGCTCCTAAAGGCACACACCTGGAGGAGGAGTCAACAGTGGGGCCTGGAACTGCCACTAAGGAACATTTTTCCAGGAATAGTAATATTATCAACTTCAGTCCTTACCTAGCAGTGTTAACAGGCTCAGGGAAATTCTGTCTTTGGAATTGGAACAGTGAAAACTCAAGACATAAAAGATGAGATGCAGTCTGTAGAAGTGGTGCACCCTAAGAAAGGTCTTGTGAATGTGTTGGCAGAGAAAGTGAAGAGACCCAGCCCAAGGCCCGTGGCCAGAATCAAACTCAGAGAGACCCAGCCCAAGGCTCGTGACCAGAATCACCCACGTATTTCATGTCTCTCCACCCTGGCTTGCATTGTTCCTCCTGCCCATTCTGTCTTCTGTCACCCTTCCTCCTTCCTTAGTCCAGTGGGTAAACTATTTTTCTTTCAAGATACAGTCCAGGTGTCATCACAACCTGTGCCTGAGAACAAAATGAGTTATTTCCATATCCCTCCTCCTTCTCTCTCCGTACACCCTGTTATGGAGGTCTGGGTCTGCTTCACCCAGCATTATAGGCTCTTTGAGGACAGAGACCAAACCTCTTTCCCAGCATCACCTTCCAACGTCCCAACCCAGTAGGGTTTTTTTTTTTTTTTTTTTTGGTAGAGACAGAGTCTCACTTTATCAATCTTGGTAGTGTCATGGTGTCACAGCTCACAGCAACCTCCAGCTCTTGGGCTTAGGTGATTCTCTTGCCTCAGCCTCCTGAGTAGCTGGGACTACAGGTGCCTGCCACAATGCCCAGCTATTTTCTGGTTGCAGTTTGGCCGGGGCCAGGTTCAAACTCGCCACCCTCAGTATATGGGGCCAGCACTCTACCCACTAAGCTGCAGGCACCGCCCCCCCCAGTAGGTTTTTATCTCAACTGATCAACTGAATGGACGAGGAGAGGGGAGGAGGCACATGTCTACCCCAAGGTACACCAGAAACTTTGCATAGGTAGGGTCATTTGAAGTAGTGACATATGAAATACTGTAATATGTTTGATGGTAGAATCAAAATCTATATGAGCTACGACATTTTTATGCTTACTAGAAGAGAAATATAGTCTTTCTTTAAAGCAAAAGAAGAATTAAATCCCCAAGTAGGGATCAGAAAAGATTTCCCCAACAGAGGCGGAAATGATCAATCTGGGTCTGGAAGGATAAACAAGTTTGTCAAGTATGACGGTTATTTTTAGGCGTCAGTTTAACTGGATTAAGGGATACCAACATAACTGATAAAGCATTATTTCTTGCATATCTGTGAGGGAGTTTCTGAAAGAGATTTGTCAGAGCAGCATGAAGGAAACAGCCAGGATGAGAATGAAAGTATAAGCTTGCAAGAGGTGGAGCTCACCAGAGGTGCAGGAGAGCCTGGAACAGCCCTTGCGGTGGCTATTGAGGCCTGCCAAACTACTAGGATTAGAGGCCTGAGCCATAGCACCCAGCTGAGATTGGCATTTAAATCAAGTGGACGTTATTCCGTCCGTATCAAAAACCAAATTTGTGCCAGAACTTGATGATGAAAACTGGCTTATAGATTTAGCATTTGTAGTGGTTTCACTGCTCATTTAAATGAGTAAAACATGTCTTCAAGGTAAAAATCAACTTATCAATACAGTGTTTCAAATCATAACAGTGTTCCAAATGAAACTGAGATTATGGCAAGCCCAAATTAAGGCAAACAACTTTATGCATTTCAACACATTGGCTCAACACAGTCACGAGAACAGGGGAGAATATGCAGCCTTGCTTTTTAATACAAGAATTTGAAAACTGACTTCAAGATTTCTGGGAAAATAATCAATATTTTGGTACATTTGCAAATCCATTTCAGTCTACATAAATAGGCTGGTTACCTGCCAATTTTCAAATGGGATGCATAGAGCTACAATCTGACATTTAACTTGAAGAAAAATTTGATCATGAATCTTTACTAAACTTTTATAGGTCCTATCTTCCCAGAGACAAATGTCCCTTACTTCACAATCACACCTTATTTGTGTTATCACTTTTTAGCAGCACCTACATTTGTGAGCAACCATTTTCAAGAATGAAGCACATAGACCAAGTGCAGTGGCTCACACCTGTAACCCCAGCATTTGGGAGGCTAAAGTAGCCAGATTGCTTGAGCTCAGGAGTTTGAGACCAGCCTGAACAAGAGCAAGACCCCATCTACAAAAATAGCCAGGTGTTGCGGTGGCTGCCTGTAGGCCCAGCTACTTGGGAGGCTAAGGCAAAAGAATCCCTTGAGCTCAAGAGTTTGAGTTTGTGGTGAGCTATGACACAATGGCACTCTACCAAGGGTGACAAGGTGAAACTCTGTCTCAAAAACCAAAAAAAAAAAAAAAAAAAAGAAGCACATTAAGAGTTAAATCAGGGTGGTGCCTGTGGCTCAGTGGGTGGGGCACGGGCCCCATATACTGAGGGTGGCAGGCTCAAACCAGGCCCTGGCCAAATTCCAACAAAAAAATAGCCGGGCATTGTGGCAGGTGCCTGTAGTCCCAGCTACTTGGGAATGGCTGCTGCATAATTAGGCTTATCATGTGAGAACATTTGCTTATCTGTGGTGGCAGATATCACAAAAATTATGTGCAGACCATTTTTTTTGCTTATCAGCTTTTGTTAGTGTTTGTATATTTAATGTGTGGCTCAAGACAACGCTAATTCCAATGTAGCACAGAGAAGCCAAAACATTGGGTACCTCTGGCTTAGGCAAATAAGAAAATCACACTCCTGGCTTGGTTGCCTGTAGTTCAGTGGCCAGGGCGCAGGCCACATACACCAGAGGTGGAAGGTTTGAACCCAGCCAGGGCCTGCCAAGACAATGACAACTACAAAAAAAGTGCCAGGCGTTGTGGTGGGCACTTGTTGTCCCAGCTACTTGGGAGGCTAAGACAAGAGAATTGCTTAAGCCCAGGAGTTTGAGGTTGCTGTGAGCTGTGACATGACGCCACTCTACCAAGGGCCACATAGTGAGACTGTCTTAAAAAAAAAAAAAAAAAAAAACTCCTAGAAAAAAAAAAAGGAGAAACTGAAAAATGTGTTAGATAATTTTTGCTAGTTTTAAAAAAAATTTTTTTGAGATTTTTTGAGACAGAGTCTCACTATATTGCCCTCAATAGAGTGCTGTAACATCACAGCTCATAGCAACCTCAACTCTTAGGTTTAGGTGATTCTCTTGCCTTAGCCCCCCAAGTAGCTGGGACTACAGGCACCCACCACAACACCCAGCTATTTTTTGTTCAGCAGGCCTGGGCCAGGTTCAAACTAGCCAGCCCCAGTGTATGTGGCTGACGCCCTAACCACTGAACTATGGGCACCAAGTCTCAATTCACTGATTTTATACTTGATTATAATGCTTTAAAATTTTTTAGAATACATGAAGACCTGAATTAAACCATTCTCAACATTTTTCCAGGACTGTTTGCTAAATGGCTTGTTTTTACATAAAGCTTTAAACCTGTCTACCACAGGTACTAAACAAAAATAACTTGAAACTCTGTGTATTTCTATTCTTTTCTATTTTTTTCACATAATGACATTTTGGTCCATTGAAACTATAAAACCTACCAAGTCCTAATGTGACCATCACTGTTTTCTCCTTCTCTTGTGAGAGTCGCTACTGTGAACTCGTACTCGCTGGTGCACAGAGGATGCACTTTTCATGCTGTCTTTCTTTGTGAAGGTCTTCTCTATAGCTCTAGGTTTCC
Source organism: Galago senegalensis (assembly GCA_963575145.1). Classification (NCBI taxonomy): domain Eukaryota; kingdom Metazoa; phylum Chordata; class Mammalia; order Primates; family Galagidae; genus Galago; species Galago senegalensis. Next base: position 3,106 of record CAUYTI010016104.1, on the reverse strand, counting down.
AAAGTAACAACTGTGCATCTTCTCCCCCAGTCAGCAGAGAATCATCCTGCATATTCCAACAGAAAGAACGAACTGTGGCAGAGTGCCCTCCCTGAAGGCTGGCCACATGCATCAACCCTGAGGTGGTGCAGTTCATTAAGTGAACCTTTCCTTTGTTTGTTCCTCCAATAACAAACAATTGATCCATCTTTTCATGATATAGACCACCAATCAAATAGTCCAAAATGCCTTCTTTCACGTTAACTGTTCCTCTGACATCCTGGATGTTCAAACATACAATTGGCTCATCAGTATCTAGACGATTCAGATCCCACCACCAAAATCCTTCGTCGTGGGTCATGCAGTAAATCTGTTTATAATCTTTACCAGACCAACCAATGCAGCTTACTGATGAAATTGAGTTACAGGTTGTAACCAGTGCATCCTCTTCATTATCAACACTGATATCAAACACATTTACCAGGCCATCAGTTGAACCTGAGACCACCATGTTGGGGTTGCTGGGATGGAAACGTACTTGAGTGATGTCATCACTATGTGTCTCTGAGTATGTACCGAGTGGGTCTTGGGTAGTAGACAGATCCTGAGAATTCATTCTTGCATCCCAAAATACCAACAATACATCATCATCAACTTTTTCAGTACCAGCACAAATGACATGGTCATTACAGTTGATATCAAAGCTGATAAAAACATTGGAAGGGTAACCCTTGAACAGCTGCACAGGTTTTTCACTGGCTAACCGAACATCCCAACACTTCACAGTGCCGTCCGTACATGCTGAATACACAGTGTCACGGGAATTTGCAAATCTGACTCCACTGAGATGTCCAGGACACCCACTAAACTCTTGTAGTATGTTTAACCTTTCTTTATCATATATTCGGATTGATCCATTAGAACATAGAACAGCCACCAAGCTTTCTCTTTCTGTTTGTACGGTCTTCGATGTGTCTATGCCGAGAAGGTACGTGGGCTCTTCAGTTCCTGAGGAACATCTGTATAGGTGCATATTAGCAAATTGTTCCTCAATCTTCTCCATATCAGCAGGAGCATCCAAGGGTAGTTAAACCCTGCAATAAAAAATTTAAAAAATTAAAATTAAACTTCGAGCTTCTCTAAAATTGCAATTAAATCAAGAACAATTTACTCTGGGGGCTGGCACAAAAAAAAAAGAAATGAGTTTTTTTTTTAGAGATAGTCTTAGTATATCGCCCTTGGTAGAGTGCCGTAGTGTCATAGCTCACAGCAACCTCCAATTCCTGGGCTTAGGTGATTCTTTTGTCTCAGCTCCCGAGTAGCTGTGACCACAGGTGCCCGCCACAATGCCTGGCTATTTTTTGTTGCAGTTTGGCCAGGGCCGGGTTTGAACCTGCCACCCTCAGTATATGGGGCCAGCACCCTTACCCACTGAGCCACAGACACTACCTGAAACAAGACATATTTTAATACATTATTTCCTTACTAAGATGCAACTGAAACTCAATTGTCTGCTAATTCAATCACTCTTTAATACTGAATTATATATATATATATATATAAATTAAATAGTAAGAGAATTAAAAACATGTACATCTACTACTCACTAATTCATCCTAACTCAAATCCAATTATTGGTCCTACTCACAGTGCTCAGCATTGACCAGAATCTCCACTTTAGAATTGCCTTCTCCTCACCCAAGCTACTTTATAGAATTTCAGAATCAATATATAGGTAAAAACTAACAAAAACAGTCCCCCAAAGATATCCATGCCTTTTCTTGGAATCTTTGAATATGTCAGGTTACACGGCAATGGAGAATTGAGGTTGCAGATGGTATTAAGGTTGCGAGTCAGTCTAACAGAACCTTAAAACAGGGAGATTATCCCAGATTATCTGTTATTACATTGGGACTCTCCAATGTAATATTTGTGAGGTGTGCTAGAATAAATTCATTGATGAAAAGCATGATAGAGAAATTTGTGATAATGTCACTATACACACCTATTTTTTCTGGCTTTGAATGTATTCAATATTTCAGGTGTCATGGAGAGGCAATCTAGTGTGATGGTTAAGAGCAGAGTCCCTGAAGCCAGATACCCTGGGTTCAAATCCCACTTCACCATTTGCAAGCTGCTGCAAACGTAATGCTGGGGAGGCCCAATGTAATAACAAATATCTTTAAATGTGGAAGAGGGAGGCCAGCTGCAGTGGCTCACGACTGTAATCCCAGTACTTTGGGAGGCCAAGGCAGGAGGACAACTTGAGTTCAGGATTTTGAGACTAGCCTGTGTAATATAGCAAGACTCTTGTCTCAAAAAAAAAAAAAAAAAATTAGCCAGATGTGGTGGCATAGGTCTGTGGTCCCAGGTATTCAAGAGGCTGAGGCCAAAGAATCATTTGAGCCCAAGAAGTTTGAGGCTGCAGTGAGCTATGATTGCACCACTGCACTCCAGCCTGGGTGACAGAAGGCAGAGAAGTCAGAGGGAGATGTTAACTAGGAAGGAGGGCACAGAGTTAAGACGGCGCTGGTTTTGAAGATGGAGGTCATAAATCAAGAAATGTGGGTGGAGACTGGAAAAGGCAAGGAAGCCTTCTCCTCTGGAGTCTCCAGATGAAAACGCGGTGCTGCTGACACCTTAATTTTAGCCCAGTGACTTCTGTCCTCCAGAACTATAAGATAATAAACATGTGTTATATCAAGCGACCAAGTTTGTGGTAATTTGTTACAGAAGCACTAGCAAAGTGATACGATAGAGGATTCCAATGTACAAGCCTAGAGCTGTGCTAGTCAGACAGCAGCAAATGGTGAAGTGGGATTTGAACCCTCTTCACCTTCACACTAGATTGCCTCTCCATGACACCTTAAATATTGAACAAGTTCAAGCCCAGAAAAAATAGGCGTGTGTAGTGACATTATCACAAATTTCTCTATCATGCTTTTCATCAATGAATATTCTAGCACGCCTCACAAATTCACATTGTCATTCTTTTTTTTTTTTTTGAGACGGAGCCTCAAGCTATCCCCCTGGGTAGAGTGCCATGGCATCACGCTCACAGCAACCTCCAACTCCTGGGCTCAAGCGAGTCTCCTGCCTCAGCCTCCCAAGTAGCTGGGACTACAGG
>CAUYTI010016103.1:0-20869 GCA_963575145.1 Galago senegalensis | reverse complement strand
TCCGCCTCCCAAGTAGCTGGGACCACAGGCGCCCGCCACAACGCCTGGCTATTTTTTGGTTGCAGCCGTCATTGTTGTTTGGTGGGTCCGGGCTGGGGATTTGAACCTGCCACCTTAGGTGTACATGGCTGGCGCCTTAGCCGATTGAGCTATAGGCGCCGATCCCCTAATTTCATTTTCAAGTTCTTCATTATTAGTGTTTTTGTGTATTGATCATATTCACATATCCTGCAATTTTGCTAATTTTTTAAGACATTCTTTAAGATCACTGTATACAAGTTTATGTGGGCATGAATAGAGATCATTTTATCTCCTCCTTTCCAATTTAGAGATGAGATATTGTTGGAGTGAAAGAGAAGCAAGCCTGGGCGGCACCTGTGGCTCAAAGAGTAGGGTGCCGGTCCCATATACTGGAGGTGGCAGGTTCATACCCGGCCCCAGCCAAAAAAAAAAGAAAGAGAAGCAAGCCTAACTCTATTTTGATATAATTCTTTTTCCTGAGAAGGTAAAGTAGGCCTGATTCTATTCTGTTCTTTTGCTACATTTTATTGCTTTAAAAAAAAAAAGGGTTTCTGAATGGCACCTGTAGCTCAGTGGGTGAGGCACTGGCCCCATATACCAAGGCTGGCAGGTTCAAACCCAGCCCTGGCCAAACTGCAACAAAAAAATAGCCAGGCTGGGCAGTGCCTGTGGCTCATGGGTGGGGTGCCAGCCCCATATACCAAGGGTGGCAGGTTCAAACCCAGCCCCAGCCAAACTGCAACAACAACAAAAATAGCTGGGTGTTGTGGTGGACACCTGTAATCTGAGCTACTCGGGAGGCTGAGGCAAGAGAATCGCCTAATCCCAGGAGTTGGAGGTTGCTGTGAGCTGTGTGATGCCACAGCATTCTACTGAGGGTGATAAAATGAGACTCTGTTTCTAAAAAAAAAAAAATAGCTGGGCCATGGGGCAGGTGCCTGTAGTCCCAGCTACTTGGGAGGCTGAGGCAAGAGAATCGCCTAACCCCAAGAGTTGGAGGTTGCTGTGAGCAGTGTGATGCCATGGCACTCTACCAAGGGTGATAAAGTGAGACTCTGTCTCTAAAAAAAAGAAAAAACCAGTTTCACTTGCCTCCCTACCCATTGCATGGTATTTTAATCCTACTGGTTTAGAACTATTAGAATTATTATTATTATTATCTAGAGACATAGTCTTACTTTGTCACCCTCAGTAGAGTGCTATGGTGTCACAGCTCACAGCAACCTCCAGCTCTTGGGCTTAGATGATTCTATTGCCTCAGCCTCCCAAGTAGCTGAGACAACAGGTGCCCACCACAACACCCGGCTATTTTTTTGTTGCAGTTTGCCTGGGGCCGGGTTCAAACTGCCATCTTTGGTATATGGGGCTGGTGCCCTACTCACTGAGCTACAGGCGCCACCTCATAGAATTATTAGTATTGTCTAGAAGGTCACTAACTATTTTTGTAACAACAACCCTCATGGTTATGTTAAGGTGGACTTCATGCCATGTATATATGATATGGAAATGCTAACAGAGCAAGTTTGACTCCACTTTACTGTTTACTCCTTTTCTGTTATATTCCATTACCTTTGGAACTGTTTCCTCATTTGCCCTCCCATTGTATAACTGTGAATTCATTTAACTAGGATTGTTAGTAATGTAGGTTACTGACTGCACGCATGATTATATCCTTGGTGATTACTGCTTTTTATGATCATGTTGTTTACAACCTTCACCTGTGAATCCCCTTCCCTTACCTTAGGACGTTGTAGACTGTAGTTGTTTTTTAAAAAGAATTACTAAATGCTCTCCTGATTTCCCCTAACTGCTATGTTTGCTTGCCTCCCTGGAAAAATTTTGCCTCATAAAAGTCAGAGCGTCAGACAACTCAGGGCTGTACTCAGAAACCCCATGTTGGGACACTGAGGCAGTTGCTAGCCTGCTTTTCAATAAAAGGACTCCTCTTTAATTCAACTTGTCTGGTGGTGCTGTCTTTGAGGGGGACTCCTGGACATAACAATTTGAAAAAAGTCATAAGTATCTAAAAGCATAAATAACTACATTCAAGGCTCGATGCCTGTACCTCAGCAGCTAGGGCACCAGCCACACGCTGCAGAGCTAGCGAGTTCGAATCCAGCCCAGGCCTGCCAAACAACAATGAGAACTACAACTAAAAAAACAGCTAGGTGTTGTGGCAGGTGCCTGTAGTCCCAGCTACTTGGGAGGCTGAAGCAAGAGAATCGCTTAAGCTCAGGAGTTTGAGGTTATTGTGAGCTGTGATGCCACGGCACTCTACCCGGGGTGACAGCTTAAGACTCTGTCTCAAAACAAACAAAGAAATAAACAGAAAACCAACAAATAAACATATTTGATGTCTCCTTGGTGTAAAACTCTTAAATAGTGCTTCTCAAAAGATGATTTCTTATGTATCTTTCTGAAAGTTTCTTGTATAGCTAGAATGTGACAGCATTTTTCTTTTTGTTATAGTTAAGACAAGTAAAATGTCAAAATGTGTTGGATTTATTATGAGATTTCTGAAGTTAATTTTAACTGCATAAGAAATACATGCACACATTCTTATTTATTTTGAGACAGAGTCAAGTTGTCACCCTGGGTAGCATGGCATCATCATAGCTCACAGCAACCTCCAACTCTTGGGCTCAAGAGATCCTCTTGCCTCAGTTTTTGTTTTTAGTAGAGATGGGGTCTTGCTCTTGCTCAGGTCAGTCTTGAACTTGTTAGCTAAAGCAATCGCCCTGCTTGGCCTCTCAGAGTGCTAGGATTATAGGTGTGAGCCATAGCACCTGACCCATGAACACATTCTTCTAGTGATAAGTAAAAACAATATAATATTGAAACAACATCAGGGCTCCAGTTCTGATCCTCTCCATGAAGCCATGTGGTGTCTACTTCCAGACCTTTGCTATGCATTGACATACTTGTGAATTCATATAAAATACATACTATTAAAAAGCAAGTAATACACTATTCTTTTGCTTCTACAAGTTAAACTGATGCATGTATTCTGGAATATGGATATATCACAATTTAACCATTTCCCTGTTGTGAATGTTCCTTTTTTTTTTTTTTTACTGTTACTGCGTTGTACCGAACAACTAGCATACAGCTCCTGGTGCAAACATGCTGGTGTTTTTCTAGCATTGACAGCAATTAGTGAAATTGCTGAGGAGGTGCATTTTCAAATGTAACCGATCATCGAACAGCCTTTCAAAGTGGCTGCACCAATTTACATGCCTATGTAGAGATTTGGGATCACAGCTTACTTGGCAGACAGTTTACCCCCTGGAGGTGGATTAGTCCAGACCAGGCAATTCCGGGCTGCAGCCTCCGAGCCCAACCCAGGTGACACGCCCCCGCCTGCTTTCCGCGCACTTGTTCGGCCTCGCCCCTTCCGCTTAATGGTCCCGCCTTTCGGCAGAGCTGCTTCCGCCTCTCGGCAGGGCTTGTAGCGGGAGGGGCGGAGTGTGGGACGTGACGTCACTGCCGGCCAGACGCCATCTTGATGGTTTGCAGACGGACTTGGATGTGGCGGTGGTAGAGGCGGTGAGGGCGTGGGGAAGGGTGGGGTGAGGGGGCGAGGCCGCGACGAGGGCGGCGAAACTCTCCTCCTCTCTGCCCCACCGCGTGGGACGGCGTGAACGTGGTGTCGGAGGGATGTCCGCCTTCTCCGAGGCGGCGCTGGAGAAGAAGCTGTCTGAGTTAAGCAACTCGCAGCAGAGCGTGCAGACCTTGTCCCTGTGGCTCATCCACCATCGCAAGCACTCGCGGCCCATAGTCACTGTGTGGGAGCGGGAGCTGCGGAAAGGTGAGTTGCCAGCACTTGCCGGCCGCTCCCCGCCCCCCGGCCGGTTCCCTGGCGCCCCGGGACCTCCGGCCGCGCTTTCCGGAGTCCCGCCTCCCCAGCGGCCCCTGCTCCGGGCTCCCGGGTGACCCGGCTCCCTGGCAGGGGAAGAGGAGTCTTGATGCCCTCGCGCAGGGGTCTGCAGGCTGGGAGGAGCAGCATGCACCGAGCTTCTGCAAAGTCGGCGCTTTGGAGGTATTTATGGAATAAAGGAATGAATTTAAAAAAACCTGCGATTAACTTACCGCGGAAACAGTAGTAGGAGTTTGGGACTTCACACCCAGTTAGGGCCAGAAATTCAGATAGTAAGGTATGTTTTTCATTTCGTGGATCATAATGGAGGATAGGAAAAAGAAAAGGCAAGAAGGTGGAAAAGAAAAAAGATTCGTGTCGGTTTCGGTGTTACTTCCGTCGTTTTTATAACACTTCATCTTAGTCTTGGGAAATTAACAGAGGAGTCAGTTTTTGGTCCGGGAATCTAAAATAACGTCTGATGCAATAGAAAGAACCCTGAATTTTAGATTTTGGGTTTGTTTCTTACAGCTTCTTGATTGCAGATGCCTCGTCTGAAAATGCGAGATTATATTAAGTGTTCTAAGGTTCCTCTCTGCTCTGTGATTATAGTCCTTTAGTGCAGCATCTTTATTTTGCAAAGCATTTTATTGTGCTCTCATAAATGAAGGAAACTTTTTTGAGCAGATATCTATCACTAAAATATCCAGAATCAGTTAACTTCTGCACCTGTATCTGCTAAAAACTGGATGTTACTGCGACTGAAGATTAAAAGCTACTTCATTTGCTTAGCCTGTTTATATGCATTCATAATTCATTGGGTAGACTGGGCATTCTTCATTTTTGTTTCAAACATCTGATATGGGTATTAACTGTTAAGGGGTTTAACAAGGCATTATTAATCAAAAGGAAAGCTAACTTGTGAAAGCTGTGTATTAACATGAGAGCCAAAATGTTGACTGTAGAGTGGATACAAACTGTCCTTGTCTTGTGTATTTGCTTGTGGTTAAGAAAATGTCATCTCTTAGACGAAAGTGATTTACAGATCTGTTTTTCATTTTGTGTATAAGTGTACATATATTGGCTCCCATTGAGGAATTCATCTTCTGTGAGGGGACAGGTTTTAAGAAAGACCGACCAAACATCTGAAAAGTAGCTGTGAACTTTGACAAGTTGGGAATTAGCTTTGCTTCTACATTTTACTAGATTTCTAGTAAAGATTTTCTAGCAAAATTTCTCATTTCAAAATTAGATTAGGGTTTACCTTATTTTTGGGAAAGAGCATTTAGAAAGACATAATAAAGGAATGATTTAGATAAAGAGCTATTATAAATCAGTGGAAAAGTGGCAGTGGTGTTTTTGTTTTGTTTTTCTACCATTTTTGTTCACGCCATTTATGGAAGTCCTCTGTCTTTTTTTATTAAGTTGAAAGAATGAATTTTTCATCAAGTTGAGGCTGATAGGGTAAATTAGTTCACTTGTAAACTTTTGGTTTTTTTGTGTACTTTAGTGTAAACCGCAAATTGAAATTTTCGTCTATATTTTTTTGTTAAATAATGAGCCAGATGGTAGATATCTTTGAATGGCTGGAAGAGGGGATAGAGAAATACATGAGAAATATTAAGGAGATGAATTAAACAAGGCTTCACTGCTTGGACAGTAAGGAAGAGGGGAAGAATGACTCCCTGGCTCTCTTGCCTTGGTTGTTTGAGAAGATGCTGGTACCATCGTAGCTTATTAAACAAAAAACAAAAAAAAACGAACTGGGCTCGGCTCCTGTAGCATAATGGTTACTGAGCCAGCCACATGCACCGAGGATGGCAGGTTCAAACCTAGCCCGGGCCAGCTAAACAACTGCAACAGAAAAATAGCTGGGCATTGTGGTGAGCGCCTGTAGTCCCAGCTACTTGAGAGACAGAAGCAAGAGAATCGCTTATGCACATGAGTTTGAGGTTGCTGTGACCTCTGATGCCTCGGCATTCTACTGAGGGTGACAGCTTGCGACTCTGTCTCAAGAAAAAAAAAAAAGGTTTGGGAGACAAGGATGAATGTTACTAAATTCAGCTTACATTTGAAGTTACCAATCAATTAATTTGAAATAGGGGCTTGGATCTCAGGGGATTGTGGGATGATTGGGAAGATTTTGGAGCCATCAAAATGTAGATGGTGGTGAAAACTGTTCACACAAATAGGAAGCTCTAGGGAGAATGGAGAAAGTGACAGGAAAAGGCCAAAGATAAAATTCTGGGAAACATTAACTCCTACTAGGTGGGCAAAGAAGAGAGCAGACTTTGGGCAGCAGATTTTGCTATCCCCGATCCTAGGAGGATGCGTTTTTTTGAATCAGGGAAGGGGATATCTGAGTACAGACCTGGCTTTGGCACTACTCACACTGCTGAGACACTTTGTGAAAAGCACTGCAGCAGCCTTGGAGGACTGGTGGATCCTGGGGGAACTGTGGGTTTCCCCGAGTTGGCATTCAGTGCAGAGGCAGGCCTCTTCTAGTTGAGAGGAGAAATATCAAGAATTTTGAAGAGTGAAGAGAAACACGAACTTTTTTTTTTTTTGAGACAGTCTCACTATGTCACCCTCAGTAGGGTGATATGGCGTCATAGCTCACAGCAACCTCAAACTCATGGGCTTAAGCGATTCTCTTGCCTCAGCCTCCCAAGTAGCTGGGACTACAGGTTTTTGCTGCAACACCTGGCTGTTTTTTGGTTGCAGTTGTCGGTCTCAGATCCCACCAGTCTCAGTGTATGTGGCCAACGTCCTACTCACTGAGCTATCAGTGCTGCCGAAACAGAAACTTTTTTCTTTCCTAGAGGCAGAGTCTCACTTTGTTTGTCGCCCACCACAACGCAATGCCCGGCTATTTTTTTGTTGCAGTTTGGCTGGGGCCAGGTTCAAACCCACCACCCATGGTATATGGGGCTGAGCCACAGGCTCTGCCCTGAATCAGAAACTCTTAATACCACTTGGTGGGAGTGTAAAAAGGAATACTTTTTTTTTTTTTTAAGAGACAGTCTTACTTTGTCACCCTTAGTAGAGTGCAGTGGCGTCACAGCTCACAGCAACCTCCAGGTCTTGGGCTTAGATGATTCTATTGCCTCATCTTCCTGAGTAGCTGGGACTACAGGCGCCCACCACAACGGCCTACTATTGTTTTCTTGCAGTTTGGCCAGGGCTGGGTTTGAACCCACTACTCTTCAGTATATGGGGCCAGCACCCTACTCACTTAGCCACAGGCACTGTGCAAAAGGAATAACAATTTTGGAGATCAACTTAGCAACCTCTATGAAGTTGGGGGCACATATCCTTTAACAAGCAGTTCTCTTTCTAGGAATGTATTTTAGAAGTGAGTACTGTGCACAAGAAATTGTTTATTGCAGGCTCATAATAACAAAATTGGAAACGAGGTAAACATTCCATTTGTTAGAGAATGGATAAATAGATATTCATAAAATGGAATAATGCCCGACAATTTTCATGAATGTACTAGAGTTACTGATTAAAAAACAGTCTTGAGTTAAGAAAGAAAGGTACAGACCAATATGCTGTGTGGTGTTTTGAAAACATATAGAAAAAAAATATATATATATATTCTTTTTTTTTTTTTTTGGCAGTTTTTGCCTGGGGCTGGATTTGAACCTGCCACCTTCATCATGTGGGGCTGATGCCTTACTCTGAGCCACAGGCACCGCACTTTTCTTTCTTTCTTTTTTTTTTTTTAAAGAGAGCTTTGTTGCCCTTGATAAAGTGCTGTGGTGTCACAACTCAAAGCAACCTCCAGCTTTTGGGCTTAGGTGATTCTCTTGCCTCAGCCTCCTGAGTAGCTGGGACAACAGGTGCCTGCCACAACGCCCAGCTATTTTTTTGTTGCAGTTTGGCTGGGACCTGGTTTGAACCTGCCACCCCTGGTATATGGGGCCAGTGCCCTACTCACTGAGCCACAGGCACCGCCCCAGAGCAATATTGTTTATAGATAAAATTGAGTGATAGGGTAGAAAAAGCTCAGTAGGTGCTCAGTGCAGGATGAGAAAAGAATTTCTCTAGGCCAAGAGTAGGGTATAAAAGTGTAAGTTTAAGGTATATTTTAGAAGGGTAGAGGGAGTGAGAAGTTGGGAAACAGGGAGAAAGGGAATGAGAAAATGGCTTGGCATCCCAAAGGAAAGAAAGGAAGAATGCCCGCCTTGAGGTCCATGCACAGTAATAATGAATATTGTTTTCTAAGGTAATGGCTGTCATAAGGAGAGAGGAAATGCAATAGGAGCAGTGCTACCTTATTGTTTTATATGTTTAAGAAAATATTGGTACAAATGTGGCGAAAAAAAGATAAGTTGTGCTATTAGTTAGGTTTGGAGGATGTTTCCATAAATGCTTTATACTTAGAAAAATTTAAAGGCATGTAAATAGATGCTTTGGGAAGATGGTGATGGTGGATGATAGTGTTGATGGCGATGGTGGCTGAGATGAAGATTCTGATGCTGCTGTCCTCATGTTGGTCTGGGTGTATGCCAAGGGTTTCCCTTTCTTGACTTTGTAGAGCTGTTATTTTCAAGCAGTGTGCTGTGAGAGGACCGTAGGCATGCCGTGAAAAATTTTAAAGATCATTAATTACATTATTTTTGAAAGACGTTCAAAGCACAGTAAGTATATTTTTTTCTTTACCTTTTTTTTTTAATCAACATAATTTAAGTTTGCAGCAGAAGTTTAACTATAGGTTCAAGTGCTCTATGAGATAAAAAAGTTGAAAAACACTGTTGCAGAGCCTAGGCTTTGTGTCTTCCCCCTTCCTTGGGCTCATCAGCTTCAGGATCCTCATCTGTAGTTTAATAACAGTGGCAATCACTTAATGAGTACCAGGCATTGTTTTAACCTGGGGTGGGGAACTTTTTCATGTTGGAAGCCTGTATTAGTTTTACTGTAATCACATAAGGTCACATTCAAGAAACTTAAACTAGATATACTTAAAACACGTACATTATTTGTAAAAAATCTACTGTGTACTTAATTTAAAAAAATGAAAATTATGTGTTAATTTTGAATTAATTTTTGAAATACTTCATTTTGTCTGCTTTGTGTTGGAAAGTATTTCAATATTTGGCTGCAGCAAGGAGGTCTGTAGTTTCAGTTGATCTCTAGATAGGTGCCAGTCATTGTGACCTTGATTTGGGTTAAATAGGAGAATGTAGATTGACTGCAGTAAGTCGTTGAAAGCAAGAAAGCATATTGTTGAAGTCCTGGGCATTCTTTTTTTCTATATTTCAGTTGGATCTTAGTATCAAACAATGACTTTAAAATGTCATTTACTGGGAGTTCAGTCAATTACTTATCTGTAGTTCTTTAGGTGCCGTGGTGATATCAACTAGGGGAGACTGAAATGCTAATTTGATTGTGATGACATGATTCTCAAAGTCAGCGAACCTTTTATTGTATCCTTTAATTGGTCTATAACAGCTGTGTATTTTTCCAGTGATTCACATGTGTCATCCTGTTTATCAGTGACCTTTGCTAATTGGGGGAGAGGTTCATAAGTAATTTCCTTCTGGCTCGGCACCTGTGGCTCAAGTGGCTAAGGCGCCAGCCAGCCACATACAGCTAAGGTGGCGGGTACGAATCCAGCCTGGGCCCACCAAAACAATGATGGCTGAAACCAAAAAACAACCGGGCATTGTGGCGGGTGCCTGTAGTCCAAGCTGCTTGGGAGGCTGAGGCAGGAGACTCGCTTGAGCCCAGGAGTTGGAGGTTGCTGTGAGCTGTGATGCCATGGCACTCTACCCAGGGGCATAGCTTAAGGCTCTGTCTCAAAAAAAAAAAAGATAATTCCTTTTGAAGTAGTTTTGTTTGAAAAAAAGTGCTAGGATTTTGTGCCACATATCACATATAGACTTAGTTTTACCTTGCAAACGAATATTCAAATTGTTTTGATTTGACATATCACCCTGGAATAATGTATTCCTGTAGAAATCTTTCTGTAATCACATTATTGATTCTGTTCTTCATAACATTTAATTAGCATGTTACCAAATTGATGATGCATTATTGCATTTACACCAATATAACAATACTTACAGCTCGTTGCATAGTGTTACTTAAAATAGTAGCTTTAGCACTATTGCTGATATAATGAAAAGAAAGGAGAGCATCTGGGTCTGTTAATATGGAGTATCCCAAAGGTTGCCATACACAGGAGAAAAAAGTCGTATTCCATATTTTAATATTTTCTATATTTACATATTAACATGTAGAGGAAAATTTTGTAATGAATATTTTGTAAACAAAAGTACATTTGGGCCTCAGTGCCTGTAGTACAGTGGTTACAGCACCAGCTACATACATCAAGGGTGGCAGGTTGAAACCTGGCCTGGGCCAGCTAAAAACAACAATGCCAACTGCAACAACAAAAAAATAGCCAGGCTTTGTGGCAGGCGCCTGTAGTCCCAGCTACTTGGGAGGCTGAGGCAAGAGAATCACTTAAACTCAAGAGTATGAGGTTGCTGTGAGCTGTGATGTAATGGCACTTTACCAAGGGCAACATAGTGAGACTCGGTCTCAAAAAAAAAAAAAAGTACATTTCGCTACCATTTCCCACTTTCCCCAGGTATGTATGGTGAGCTGTATATTTATTTTTTTACATCTGTGCAGTAAACCCTTCATATTTTCCTGTCATGGAAGGTGCACCATCTGTATATACACTGACTATATTTACTAAATTTAGTCTAACTTCACAACATTTATCTTGAAGGTGTGGAACGTAGCTATTCCCCATGTTCTGTTCAGAAGAGTGCTGAAAGCAAGTAACTCTTTGGGGCCAAGAAAATCTTGTGTTATCTGAATGGAGTATAAAACCTGGGCTGACCTGAGAATATAATAAGCTACTTTATAAGTTGTTTCTGTGATACTATTTCCGGTCTCATTATTGCTGTTTGAAAGAATTGTCCTTGCTTTTCCTTTTCATCTTTTAATTTCTATAACACAACCTTTTTGTGCCTCTCCCTCTAATTTAAAATGTTGTGGTCCTTAGCAGTGTTACAATGCTGATGAGCATTGAATTTATTTAATGTTGACATTGCAGTATCATAAGGCAAGAAAATCAACTTATTTGTAGCAGAAACAAAATAATATGCAATTCCCAATTTTCATTAAAAAATCTGTTTTCTTTCTAGAGCACTTTCTTGGTCTTCTGTGACATGATGGGTTGTTAAGTGGACAGAATGAAAAAATACCATTGAGCCATGCAATTATTCACAAATTCTGCTTCAGACAGAAACACAGTGCACTGTTGTCAAAAGCTGATAGCAGACTGGTGTACTGAATCCCATAAACTCTTACCAACCAGCCTTCTGTAGTAGTGGCACCACTCAGGCAGGGGGAATTAGAACTAAATCATGAGCATAGCAGCCGTCAATTTAGTCCTTATGGTTTACAAATGTTCTCTAATTGTGCTAGTCAGTCTGGGAGGATTATTTCATTTAACCCTAACTGTTTGGTATTTTAAATATGTTCATAAAACAAAAATACAAAAGACTAAAATGTATTAATAAAAGTAAAAGGATTCTGTAAAATTTAGATTCAGTCAAAAGGCCACACTGAAGGACGTAGAAGACCACTTGTGGCCGTAGGCTTCAGGTTCCCTATAAATGGTTTTAGCCGTTTTTACCACGATATGTTGAATCCTCACATCATCTGCAAGTATTTATGAAAGAAGTTAATCAAATTTGAAAATATGCTAAGGAAAATTGGTTGAACATTTTATATTAAGCTAGGCATTTTTTTAGTTTCTAGAAGTGTATAAAGACAAAAGTGTGACAGGAAGATAAAAGAATTTTTTTTTGCAAGATAAAAGAATGAGTGGGTAAAATTATGTGTCAAATGTGGTAATAATTCAGTTATGAAGGTTCCCCCTCTTATTCTACCTTCCTTTTTCTCTTTTAAAGAAAGAGAATTTTTTGGAGGCATAAACTTTTTTTTTTGGACAGAGTCTCACTTTGTTGCCCTTGGTAGAGTGCTGTCGTGTCACAGCTCATAGCAACCTCCAGTTCTTGGGCTTAGGTGATTCTCTTACCTCAGCCTCCCGAGTAGATGGGACTATAGGTGCCCACCACAAGGCCTGGCTATTTTTTGTTACCATTGGCCGGGGCTGGGTTCGAACCTGCCACCCTCAGTATATGGGGCCAGCACCCTACTCACTGAGCCACACGCACCGCCCAATTTGTTGGGTTTTTACTAACAGCTTTATTGATACATAATGTACATAGTACACAATTAATTCATTTAAAGTGTATAATTTAATGCTTTTTATTAATAATATAAAGTTGTAAAACTATCACTAAAATCAGTTTTAGAACGTTTTTGTTACACCTTTTAGCTGTCATGCCCCAATCTCATTTCCATGCCCTCAGACAATTGCTAATTTATTGTCTCTATAGATTTGCCGATTTTACCATTTCATATAAATGGAATTCTATGATAGGTGGTTATTTGCAGCTGGCTTCTTTTAGCTAACACCTTTTCCAGGCTCATCCGTGTTACGGCATGTATCAGTACTTCATTCCTTGTTTTGTCCAGATACTATTTTGTTACATGAATTTACCTATTCATAAGTCTATAAATGTTTGATTGTTCCACTTTCTCATTATTAAGAAAATGGGGCTATGAACATTTATGTACGAGCTTTTGTGGATATGTTTTCATTTTTTCTGGGGTATGTACTGAGGAGTGGAATTGGTGGGTTATATAGCAACTCTTATGTTCAACCTTTTGAGGAGCCATCAGGCTACTTTTTTCCTTTTCCATTTTAAAAAAGATTACTTTAAATCATTATGTATACATAATCGTTTTGTATAGTGCATTTGATTTTTTTTTTTTTTGCAGTTTTTGGCCGGGGGGTGGGTTTGAACCTGCCACATCCGGCACATGGGGCTGGCACCCTACTCCTTTGAGCCACAGGCACCACCCCATGTGATGTTTTAATACATGTATACATTGTGTTAATAATTAAATCGGGTAATTAGGGTATTCGATTACCAGGCTATTTTCTACCAATTTTATACATTTCCTACCAGAAGAATATGAGGGTCTAGTTTCGCCATAGCCTTGCCAGTGTTTATTACCTGTCTTTTACATTATAGCTACCCTGGTGGATGTGAAGTGGTATCTCCTTTGGGTTTTGACATGCATTTCCCTGATGACTAACGATGTTAATGATGTTGAGCCTATTTTCATGTACTTAATGGCCAGTTATATGTTGTCATTGGAGAAATATCTGTTCAGATCCTTGTGCATTTTAAATCTTTTTCTTTATGAGTCATATTGTAATTCCAGATACGAGTACCTTATCAAATCCACAGTTTGCAAATATTTTCTCCCATACATTCAGTTGCCCTTTTACTTTTTTTTTTTATTATTATTTTTTTTTGAGACAGGAGCCTCAAGCTGTCCCCCTGGGTAGAGTGCCGTAGCATCTCAGCTCACAGCAACCTCTAACTCCTGGGCTCAAGCAAGTCTTCTGCCTCTGCCTCCCAAGTAGCTGGGACCACAGGCGCCCGCTACAATGCCTGGCTATTTTTTGGTTGCAGCCGTCATTGTTGTTTGGCGGGCCCGGGCTGGATTCAAACCTGCCACCTTAGGTGTACGTGGCTGGCGCCTTAGCCACTTGAGCCACAGGTGCCGAGCCGCCCTTATACTTTAATAGTGTCCTTTGAACATGACTGTTTTATTTATTTATTTTTTTAGAGACAGAGTCTCACTTTATTGCCCTCTGTAGAGTGCTGCGGCATCACAGCTCACAGCAACCTCCAGCTCCTAGACTTAGGTGATTCTCTTGCCTCAGCCTCCCAAATAGCTGGGACTACAGGCGCCCACCTAAACACATGGCTGTTTTTTTTTGTTGTTGCAGTTTGGCCCAGGCTGGGTTGGAACCCACCACCCTTGGTATGTGGGGCTGGTGCCCTACCCACCGAGCCACAGGCACCACCCAACATTACTGTTTTAAATTCTAAATGACTCATTCAGTACTGGACATACTGATGTATGTTACTAATTAAATTACATGTTACATTCATTGCTGTAGAAATAATTGGCCTAACGTACCTAAACATATAAGCCAACTGACATACAGGCTCTTTTCTAAATACTTCCTTCCCCCCAAATCTACAAGAGTTGTAGAAAACAGCTAGATAGGAGGAAGTTCTTTGGAGTTAGAGTCATTGCATTCTTTTTTTTTTTTTTGCAGTTTTTGGCCAGGGCTGGGTTTGAACCCTGCCTCCTCTGGCATATGGGGCCAGTGCCCTACTCCTTTGAGCCACAGGCGCTGCCCTAGAGTCACTGCATTCTTTAGTCTAGTGATCGAATCCTTTGCACCATCCTCTTTTATCTTCTTTATATAATGTCTTTTTTTTTTTTTTTGTAGTGACAGAGTCTCACTTTATCACCCTCGGTAGAATGCTGTGGCGTCACAGCTTGCAGCAACCTCCAACTCTTGGGCTTAAGAGATTCTCTTGCCTCAGCCTCCCAAGTAGCTGGGACTACAGGTACCTGTGACAGTGCCTGGCTAGTTTTTTTGTTGCAGTTTTAGTTGTTTAGCTGGCTCGGGCTGGTTTTAAACCTGCCAGACTTGGTGCATGTGGCTGGTGCTATAGCCACTGTGCTACAGGTGCCAAGCCTGTATATTATATTGTTTTAACAAAACTGTAAGTGCCCGAACCATTGAAGTATATTAATTCAGCTTGTATTTATTGATTGTTACAGTGATAAGGAAAACAAAGTTTTTCCTTGTCCTTAGAATTTGTAGTCTCATGGAAAGGGCAAACAAAAAAAAATTGTTAGTATATATTTTGTGTTTTATCCTTTGATGGAGGAAATTTTAAGTAGTTAACTTGGTGAGGCTGGGTGCGGTGGCTCATGCCTATAATCCTAGCACTCTGGGAGGCTTAGGCAGGTGGATTGCCCTGAGTTCACAGGTTCAAGATCAGCTTGAGCAAGAGCCAGACCCCATTTCTAAAAATAGCTGGGTGTGGGCAGCACCTCAGCTCAGTGGGTAGGGGGCCGGCCCTGTATACTGAGGGTGGTGGGTTCAATCCCAGCCCCAGCCAACCTGCAACAAAAATATTGCTGGGTGTTGTGGCAGGTGCCTCTGTAGTCCCAGCTACTCGGGAGGCTGAAGCAGGAGAATCGCCTAAGTCCAGGAGTTGGAGGTTGCTGTGAGCTATGATGCCACAACACTTTACCAAGGGTCACAAAGTGAGACTCTGTCTAAAAATAAAGTAGGTTGATGAAAGAAATCATCTCTACATAGGTAACATTTAATAAGACTTCTCTGGCTGGGTGTAGTAGTGTTCATACCTGTAATTTTATACTCTGGGAGGCCTAGGTGGATAGATTGCTTGAGCTCAAAAGTTCAAGACCAGCCTGAACAAGAGCAAGACCCTGTCTCTACTAAAAATAGAAAAAGTAGCTGGTTGTGGTTGCGGGTGCATGTAGTCCCAGCTAGTTGAGAGACCATGGCAAGAGGATCTTTTGAGCCCAAGGGTTGAGTTTACTGTGAGCTATTATGATGCCATGGCACTCTATCCAGGGTGACACGGTAAGACTGAAAAAAAAAAAGAGACCTCTCTGCACTAGTGGGAAGGGAGCCTTCAGCCACCAGATACATCTGAAGGTGCTGAGGTGATACAGAGCTTTGGATACAAAGAGCCAAACCTGAAAATGGTCAGCCTTTGAATGAATGCCTGTTAACTATTTCTCCTAGAATTGACAACAACAATTATAACAATAAAGTTCAGATTTTCCTTCAATTTGCAATCAGCAAATTGCTATTTAAAATCAACACTTGGTTCTTAATAAACTATATTTGACTTTTGCAGGGAAATAATTATCACTATATACTGTATTATAAGTATGGGGGAATTATATGTGATAATGGGCTCTTTTAGGTTGTTTTCATATTTTAGTTTGATTGAAGGTTCTTAAATATTTGCTTTTTTTTTTTTTGAGATAGAGTCTCACTTTGTCACCCTTAGTAGAGTGCAGTGGCATCATAGCTCACAGCAACCTCAAACTCTTGAGCAAATGAAGAATTCCTTGGACTCAAAGAATTCTCTTGCCTGATCTCCCAAGTAGTTGGGACTACAGGCGCCTGCTACAATGCCTGGCTGTTTTTAGAGATGGGGTCTTGTCTTGCTCAGGCTGGTCTCCAACTGTGAGCTCAGGCAGTCCACTTGCCTTGGTCTCCCAAATGCTGGGATTATAGACCACTGGACCTGGCCCTTAAATATTTGTTGAAAACTAACATATGTGTTCACTGATTTGCTTTAGATTTCTAAGAAGTGCTAAAAATAAATACTGCATATTCTTAGTTCTAATTTATTTGATTTTAGAAAAATAAGAAAGTCTGGCCTGGTGAGGTGGCTCACACCTCTAATTGCAGAACTCTGGGAGACTGAGGCAGGTGGATTGCTTGAGCTCACAGCTTTGAGACCAGCCTGAGCAAGAGTGAGAACCCCATCTCTAAAAATAGGCGGTGTTGTGGGCGCCTGTAGACCCAGCTACTCAGGAGGCTGAGGCAAGAGAATTGTTTTAGTCCAATGGTTTGAGGTTGCTGTGAGCTATAATGTCACTCTCTACCAAGGGCGATAAAGTGAGATTCTATCTCCAAAAAAAAAAAAAAAAGTCAAAGAACATTCTTCATTTGCTTTGAAAACATACAGCAACATACATTCTTAAAAAGAAGAGATCAAGACTCTGTGCCTGTGGCTCAAGTGGCTGAGGCACCAGCCACATATACTTAAGGTGGTGGGTTGGAATCCAGCCTGGGTCTGCCAAACAACAATAATGGCTGCAACCAAAAAATGGCCAGGCGTTATGGTGGGCGCCTATGTCCCAACTACTTGGGAGGCTGAGGCAGGAGACTTGCTTGAGCCCAGGAGTTGGAGGTTGCTGTGAGCTATGATGTCATAGCACTCTACCCAGGGGGACAGCTTGAGGCTCTGTCTCAAAAAAAAAAAAAGAAGAGATTGATTCTGAATTGAGAGCTTTTATATTGTCTAATACTGATAACTTGTTTTTCATTTAGAGTTAAATTTGAACAAGTTAAGTAGACAGTGTTTACACAAAGTTCTTGAAAGGATTTGACACAAAACTTGTAAGGATTTAATGTCAAACTGTAACTTTTATAAACTTGAGTATATAGTTACTGTATCTTTGAGTATAATCATGATACTGTATGTTCTGTGTACGTAACTTTCTTTTCCTTTCTCTTTTCATAGACTTTCCATATCCCTTTCCTGAAGACTTAAAGTATAAAGTGATTTTTGTAGCATTACTTAATGGAAGATTTAAATTATCATTCAGCAGGCTGATGGAAAAATAAAACGACAAAACCTCATTGTGGAAATGTCAAGACAAGTACAACTAAGTAAAAATTCCTGTGTAGTCATCACTTAGCCTCAATAGTTATAGTCTTTAACACCTAAAAAATAATTTATTTTTTTTTAATTTTAATTTTTATTGTTTGGGATTCATTGAGGGTACAAAGAATTAGGTTACACTGATTGCATTTGTTAGATAAAGTCCCTCTTATAATTGTGTCCCGCCCCCAAGAGGTGTGCCATACACTGTGACCTTTTACCCCCATGCTCCTCCCCTCAACCCACTTACTCATTCCTCTACACTCCTGCCTCGTATTAGCTCATCTACTGCCTTTATATTAGGATTGAGTACATTGGATTCTTGCTTCTCCATTGAGGAATGTGTTCCACCTTCATTCAGGTTAATCCAAAAGATAGAAAGTCTCTCGGCTCGGCGCCTGTGGCTCAAGTGGTTAAGGCGCCAGCCACATACACCTAAGGTGGCAGGTTCGAATCCAGCCCGGCCCAGGGCTGCCAAACAACAATGATGGCTGCAACCAAAAAATAGCCGGGCATCATGGTGGGTGCCTGTGGTCCCAGTTACTTGGGAGGCTGAGGCAGGAGACTCGCTTGAGCCCAGGAGTTGGAGGTTCCTGTGAGCAGTGATGCCACAGCACTCTACCTAGGGGGACAGCTTGAGGCTCTGTCTCTAAAAAAAAAAGATAGAAAGTCTCCTTCTTTTTTTGGTGGCTAAATAGTATTCCATGGTATGCATATAGCCCAGTTAGTCTATTCCTGGATCTGTGGGCATTTAAGCCATTTCCACATTTTGGTGAAATTGAGTTGTTATAAACTGTCTAGTGCAAAAGTCCTTAAGATAAAAGAATTTGGCTCAGCACCTGTGGCTCAGGTGGCAAAGGTGCCCGCCACATACACCTAAGGTGGTGGGTTCAAATCCAGCCCAGGCCCGCCAAAACAACAATGATGGCTGCAACCAAAAAAATAGCCAGGTGTTTTGGTGGGTGCCTGTGGTCCCAGCTATTTGGGAGGCGGAGGCAGGAAACTCGCTTGAGCCCAGGAGTTGGAGGTTGCTGTGAGCTATGATGCCATGGTACTCTACCCAGGGGGACAGCTTGAGGCTGTGTCTCAAAAAAGATAAAAGAATTTTATTTCTTCTGGGTATATCCCAGGAGGATTGCAGGATCAAATGGGAGGTCTAATTTGTGTTCTTTGAGAATTCTCGATACTTCCTTCTGAAAAGGTTGCAGTCCCATCAGCAGTGTAAAAGTATTTCCTTCTCTCCATATCCACACCAGCATCTGCAGCTTTAAGACTTTGTGACATGAGCTATTTTCACTGGGGTTAGGTGATATGTCAGGGTAGTTGTGTTTTTTTTTTTTTTTTTGGCTGGGGCTGGGTTTGAACTTGCCAACACTGGCATATGGGGCCCGCACCCAACCCTTTTGATTGACAGCTGCCCAGTTTTTTTTTTGTTTTTAAGATAGTGTCTTTGTCATCCTCAGTAGAGTACGTAGCATCATAGCTCACAGCAGCCTCCAACTCTTGGGCTCAAGTGATTCTCTTGCCTCAGCCTCCTGAGTAGCTGGGACTACAGGCACCGGCCATAATGCACAGCTATTTTTAGAGATAAGGTCTCACTCTTGCTCAGGCTGGTCTTGAACCTGTGAGCTCAGAACAGTCCACCCACCGTAGACTCTTAGCGTGCTAGGATTATAGGCATGAGCCACTTCGCCCAGTCTTATCTCAGGGTAGTTTTGATTTATATTTCTCTGATGATTAGGGACTCTGAGCATTTTCTCATGTTTGTCAGCCATTCGTCTATCTTCTTCATGTCTCTTGCCCAGTAATATATGGCATTGTTGGCCCTTTTTTTATTAATTAATTTGAGTTCTCTAGATCCTAGTTATCAAGCTTTTGCACGATTCATAATATGCAAATATATTTTCCCATTCTGAAGGTTGTCTGTTTGCTTTAGTTGTTGTTTCCTTAGCTGTACAAAGCTTTTCAGTTTTTTAATTAAGTCCCATTTTTTAATTTTTATTGTTGGCAATTGCCAGGGATATCGTCCTCATAAATTTTTTCCCTGGGCTGATATCTTCATTTGTTTTCCCATACTTTTTTCAAGGATTTTTATTGCTTCATGCCTTAGATTTAAATCTTTTATCCATCTTGAATCAGTTGTTGTAAGTGGTGAAAGGTGCGGGTCCAGTTTCAGTCTTTTTACATTTGATTATCAAATTCTCCCAGCATAATTTATTGAATAGAGATTGTTTTCCCCAGTGTATGTTCTTGTTTGGTTTATCAAAGATCAGGTGGCTGGAAGAGGTTAGAGGTTAGTTTCATCTTTTGGTTTTCTATTCAGTTCCAAATGTCAGTATCTCTCTTTCTGTGCTAATACCATGCTGCTTTGATCATTGTGGCCTTGTAGTATAGCCAAAAGTCTGGTAGGGTGATATCCCTGCCTTTGTTTTTATTTTTATTACAAAGACTTGCCTTGGATATGTGGGGTTTCTTCTGGTTCCATACACAGTGAAGAATTATTTTTTCCAAATCTTGAAAGTCTGATGATGGTATTTTAATGGGGATTGCGTTGAATCTGTAGATTGCTTTGTGTGATATAGATATTTTCACAATGTTTATTCTTCCCAGCCATGAGCGTGGTGTGTTTTTCCATTTGTGTTAATATCTTCTGCCATTTCTTTTCTTAGGGTTTTATAATTTCTTTGTAGAGGTCCTTCACCTCTTTTGTTATATATATTCCTAGGTATTTCATTTTATTTGAAGCTACTGTGAAGGGAACTGTGTCCTTGATTAGCATATACAAAGGCTACTGATTTGTGGACATTGATTTTATATCCTGAGACATTGCTGTATTTTTTGATCATTTCCAGGAATCTTGTGGTTGAGTCTTTGGGGTTCTCTCAGTATAAGATTTTATCATTAGTAAAGAGTGAGGGTTCGACCTTCTCTACCCCCATTTGGATGCCCTTTATTACCTTCTCTTGTCTGATTGTATTGACTAGAACTTCTAGCACTATGTTGAAGAGTAGTGTTGATAGAGGACAGCCTTGTCTAGTTCCAGTTCCGAGTGGAAAAGCTTTCAGTTTTACTCCGTTCAGTATTAGGTTTAGTTTTCTGGTAGATGGCTTTGATCAGTTTAAGAAATATACCACCTATCCCTATATTCTTTAGAGTTCTAATTAGATAAGGATGTTGAATTTTATTGAATGCTATTTCTGCATGTATTGAGGATCATACGGTCTTTTTTTGCTTCTGTTGATATGATGAATTACATTTATGGCTTTGCATATGTTAAACCAACCTTGCATCCCTGGGATAAAACGCACTTGATCGTGATATATGACTTTTTTTTTTTTCTGAGACAACCTCAAGCTATTGCCCTGGGTAGAGTGCTGTGCCATCACAGCTCACAGCAACCTCCAACTTCTGGGCTCAAGCGATTCTTCTTCCTCTGCCTCCCAAGTAGCTGGGACTACAGGTGCTCGCCATAACACCTGGCTATTTTTTGTTGCAGCCATCATTGTTGTTTGGTGGGCCCAGGCTGGATTCAAACCTGCCAGCTCAGGTGTATGTGGCTGGCGCCTTAGCCGCTTGAGCCACAGGC
>CAUYTI010016101.1:0-12282 GCA_963575145.1 Galago senegalensis | reverse complement strand
GACCTATGGAGATCTCAAGGGAGATTTCTCTAACTTCTTTCTTTGTCTTGTTGCCCTTTAAAGTCCTATAACATTTGTGAATCAGATCCCCAGGGATGTGTCCTTTGAAGAACAGTCATTCTTGCCAAGCAGTGGGCTCATGGTTACCCTGGATTCATCCAGCTTTAGGCATTACTGTCTGGATGAAACTATGGAAGAAATCTATATAAAGAGTTAGCCCAGGTCCTTGGCAGAGAAACAGATCTATAGTGAGAGTGAGACAGGACTGGGAAGAGACACACAGTGAAAAGAAACAGAAAGAGAAAAATATATATTAACAGAAAATCTCTCCCATCTTGGGCTCTTAGCATCCAACAGGGGCATTTAACAGGTCCAGGAATAAGCTGTGAATTTTAGATTTAGGATTCTTGTCACATATATGAATTGAGGTGATGTTGTATTTTCTTTGAGTAAGCAGAAAAAAATTTCACTTCCTGATGATCCCTCTGGAGCCCAGCGTCTTTCCCAGGCAAGGAGAATTACAAAGTCCTGGAACAAACACCAGTTTTCTAGGATTTAGATTAGCCTAATCAAGCTTTTTTATTTAATTTTTTTTCTAGTTCCTTCTGTTGCCTTTTATCAACTCATTTTAGGAGAGGCAAAAGCTTACAGTGTGATGCAGACCATGTTCTCTTAGACACCTCTCCATAGACCTGAACCAAGATATCTATATCAGACTCAACCCGGAAGACATAATTCACCAGGTTCCTAAAGAGAGAAAATCATAATGGAGTATGGTGAGACAGCTGGTCTTTTATTTTTTTAATTAATTAGTGTTGTGGTACATAATAGTTGCATATCTTTGCAGGTTACATGTGATGTTTTAATAAAGGCATACAATGTGAATTCATCAAATTGGGGTAATTAGGGCATCATCACCTCAAGGGTTTAACATTTCTTTATATTAGAAACATTCTAATAGCATGCTTCTAGTTATTTTAAATTATACACTAACTATTGTTTATTATATTCACTTTGTTGTTTTATCAAATATTGTTCCTTCTACTTAATTATTTAACTCTATTTTTTATACCCCTTAATCATCTGCACTTCATCTGTCCTCCCTTATACCCTTCATAGCCTCTGGTAACCATCATTCTACTCGCTTGAGACAGGGTCTTAATTAAACATTGCAAAGCATTTATTTACTGAATATCAAGCATCTACTAGCAATTGTCTAGATACTAGAGATAAAAGATACATGACAAAAATAGGATTAAATAATATTTTCAAAGATATCACAAATCTAGTAATGATAGGTAAGCAAAATGATGCCTGTTATCATGAAATGTTATAAGGTCCAATATGTTGTAAATCTAGAAGTGGCACTGAATGATAGCAGAGGATGATGGACAAGAGCTGGATGGACAGGAGTGAATATTTATGGGTGGTTTGAAAGAGAGGATGAGATTTGAAGAGGCACTTTCCAGGTGACAAGAGTTATAATTCTCTCTTCAAGTAGAGAATAGAGTTATGTATAATCACACTGAGCCTTGAAGGGGGATGTTGCATTAGAGAACTGCCAATTCTTCCATATGCTTCAGCTTGGGTTGAGTGTCTGACAAAAGCAGAAGACTAGGATATAGAGGAATGTGGTGGTTAGATTACGAGGGAACTGCTATGCAATGTAAGGAGTTCAGACTTACAGGCAGCCATAGAAGGATTTAAACTAGAGAATCACATGTTAATATTTATAATTTGGCAAAGGCACTCATTCTGAACATGAGAATGCTAGTAGACTTAGTATCTATTGAGTGTTGTCTTGAACGGACAGTTCACCCTTTTTCCATGCTCTGTATGGCACCTTAAAGTGCATGCCCATTATTTCTCTGCTAAGACTTGGACTTTGGATTTTCCTTTAAGTCCTCTGTCCACCCTAATTTAATAATCTCTTTCCCTTTATTTGCACTATTCCTATAGTTCTCATATAACTACCTCTTCTTTCTTGAGCAAAACTACTCCCTGCTGGAAGCATCCTTCTCAGTAACTACATCAATTCTACTCCTGTGACTCAGCAAGTGAGCTCTTTCTGTGACTCAGTCAACACCATATTCCTGGGAAAGACTTTCAGAGTTAGGGAATGGGTAAATCACATCTCATCAGTGATTAGATTAGAAATCAATGTACAGTGATTTCTGTATAGAGTTATATAGATTCACACAACAAATGCATATGGGTTTTCAACTAGGGCTGAGCAAAGAGCATCACAGATATTATTAGGAAGACTTGAATGTTATACAGACTTCAGAGGCAAAATTGTCTTTAGGCAGCATCCATAATAAGAAAGAGTTTAAATCAAGGAAAAGATAAAATTAATCAAGAGTCATATTTTGGAGCATAAAAATTTTGAGTTAGTCTTAGAAGAAGACATAGATAATTACACAAATTAATTTGAGATCACATGTAAACTGCCATATACATATAAATCTAACGATATATACTTGTATGTGTATAACTAATATACAAAGTTTTTATTCATATTAATGAGACCCATTTCATTTGAATTTTTAAGCCATGGCCCTAAACATAGGCAGAGAATTATTAACTACTATTAGGAGAGTCTTTAAAATGCATTCAACATAACTGAGGAATAGGCCAGAGTCAGTGATTCTCCTGACCAGGAGGGTTTTTCTGATTGATGTAGTGTTTATATTTTCTCCAGGTTTTTAACTTCCCAGCTTATCTGCCCTGCTTTCTGCACCATCTGGCACTTGTTCCAACCGCCTATCCTGCTTTACAAATGCCTCTGAAATCTGGAAATACCCTGAAAAGGAAAGTACTTACTTGAAATACTATCTGAAGACCACTTTCTGATCCAGATTGAAAGGCCTGGCCCTGAATGATCCTGCTTTGACAGTCTTAGTTTTGTGTGGGTTTGTTTTCAGGTCCTATCCTGACTCCTATGTTTCTGGAGAGGATCTGTGGCATCTCACAATTCCTAAATCGTACCATAGGTCTAGAGGGTGGCAGTTAGTTTAAGTGTAACAATAAAATACCTGGAGCCTGAGGGTCTCATGCTGCTAACGTGAATCCCACTCTTCAATTTGATGTAATTCTTAATAAATCCCTTGTCTTTTGGTGTTATAACCAAAATATGTGGAAGGAAAATATCACCAGCATCAGTGAGTTCATCCTGGTCGGCTTCCCTACTGCTCCTTGGCTGCAGGTTCTGCTCTTTTTCCTCTTCCTCATCACCTACTTGTTTGTGCTGTTGGAAAATGTGGTCATCATCCTCACAGTCTGGGTCACTGGGTCCCTGCATAAGCCCATGTACTATTTTCTAGGTACCATGTCCTTTCTGGAAGCCTGGTATATATCTGTCACAGTCCCCAAGATGCTGATTGGATTTCTACTTCATCCCAATACTATCTCCTTCCTGGGATGCATGACCCAGCTCTATTTCTTTATCTCCCTCGCCTGTACTGAATGTGTGCTTTTGGCAGCCATGGCCTATGACCGTTATGTGGCCATATGTTGGCCTCTTCGCTATCCTGTCATGATGACCACAAGGTTTTGTATCCAGCTGACCATCAGTTCCTGGGTAACTGGCTTCACCGTCTCTCTGCCAAAGGTATACTTCATCTCCCAAGTTGGCTTCTGTGGCAATAATATCTTGAACCACTTTTTCTGTGATGTGTCACCTATCCTTAAATTAGCCTGCATGGGCATATCTGTGGCAGAAATGGTAGACTTTGTGCTAGCAATCGTCATACTTGTGTTTCCTTTCTTAGCCACTGTCCTTTCCTATGCCTTCATTGTCTCTACCATCCTACACATACCCTCAGCCACTGGGAAGCGGAAGGCCTTCTCCACTTGTGGGTCTCACCTTACAGTGGTTGTCATCTTCTACACAGCTGTGATCTTTATATATGTCCAGCGTCAAGCTATTTCTTCATTTAATTCTAACAAATTGATCTCAGCCATATATGCAGTCTTTACTCCCATGCTCAACCCTATTATCTACTGCCTCAGGAATAAGGAGGTCAAGGATGCCATCAGAAAAACCATAACAAATGGCTGATCCCTGTTCTTGAGGGATTCTTTTTGCTGAACAGACTCACATTCCTTTTCCTTTCATTTTTTGATGTAACCTCAAAAAATACCTTCTTTAGAGTAAGTCAGTCATCATAAACATACCAATTTAAAACAGTGATTTATAGATGTGGAGCCCAAGATCAAGGAAAATCCTCATTTCTGTGATGCCTTGATTGTTTCCTTTTATAAGGCGGTAGATGAAATAATGAAAACTCTAAGAATCATAGATTAATAAAATAGTTACAAAATAATTTTTTTATGAAGAAGATGTTAAAAAATAACTAGTTACTATCTACCTGCTGGCCAGGCTTCTATTGGTAAGGTTATTTAATTTTGACTTATTCTCTTTGAAAAATTCTTTCTATATTAGGAGAGGCACACAAAGAGATGTCTTTCTGTATCATGGGTACATCATGGGTATGACCTGCTTATTGCTTCCCAGAGGGTTAGCAATGGGTTGGATTCTTTTCTAATAAATTGATGTTGATTATATTTTATTTTAATTGTGTAAATATGTGAAAATGAGAGAAAAACTTTCCTCAGGCTCTAACAGAAACATTATAGAGATGTGCATTACTTGTTATGGCAGAGAAAATGAGATTTTATATACAGGGTATACATAAGTAAATGATATTATATATATGGTTTAATTATCTTTATACTCTCTATATATGCATATAGGTGCTTTAATTATATGTATTAAATTATTATACACATAGATACACATATATATATTTGTGTGCTTTAATTATCTTCCTTTGTTATAATTTATGCATATAATTTTTTGGATGAAGTAGTTAGAGGCCAGACCATAGGAAAACTATGTAAAACTAATTTTTTGGATGAAATAGTTAGAGGCCAGGCCATAGGAAAACTATGTAAAACTAATTTTTTGGATGAAATAGTTAGAGGCCAGGCCACAGGAAACTTTGGTACTGACAGGAGGTCAAGTGCTTTCTCTTACATGATGCTTAGCCTGGATATAAAGTGTTTTCCCAGGTTCTCCAGAACATCCTTATTCTCACTTGTTTTCCTTTGATTTTGGAATGGTAGACACAAGATCTTATGCAATAGTATATGCTTTCACTTAACCATCAAAGTGAAATGGTAGAAGAAACTTCTATCTGGCTTAGCAAGAATAGTAGATAAGTGAACTGATGAAATATGGTCTTCTAGGACAATGATAGAGATACTATTTTATTCCATTAAAGAATGACAGAGATCCTATTTTATTCCAACACTTTGGAAACCACATTTCATAAGTTTAATTGGACTATTGATTTATATGATATATGCTTTGTTTTTACTTCATTTGCCCCTGTTCTTACTTGTTATTTGTAAGACTAAGATGGTTTTAAATAAAAAGATTAATTTTACTTTTATATAATGAAGATAATTTTAAAACTGTAGCAATTTCCAATTAACCTAAATTTGTTAGATTCTCTTAGCATTCATTACTTTTAATCTAAACACTGTGTATCCCTAAGGCTATGTAGCATTTTCCTTTAGTCAATAAAGTATTATAGATCATGGTTCTCACAGGGGCACTAAAAGTAATAAAAGATGCTTTGTCTTGAATCATATAATGTTTTATTTCAATCCTAGAACTTTCTAATATTTTTGTCAAAAGCTTAGAGTTTATGCTGTATATATTTTTGCTTTAAAACATTTATTACGTATGGGCAGTGCCTGCAGCTCAAGGAGTAGGGCGCCAGCCCCATATACTGGAGGTGGTGGGTTCAAACCCAGCCTCAGCCAAAAACTGCAAAAATAAAATATTTATTAATTACTGGTAGATAATTATTGTTGTTTTGAAATCTCACATGATTATTTTTTGTCGTCACTACAAAAAAAATGACAAATAGGTGAGATGATGGATATGTTAACTAGCTTGATTTAATCATTCCACAATATATACTTATACCAAACATCACCTTGTACCTCATAAATACAGACAATTATTATTTGTCAATGAAAAATACTTTCTAGAGTAAATGTAGACAATTCCATTACTATGTATCTATCTGGAAGAAAATGTGCTTTTACCATAAGGACATTTGCACTGGACTGTTCATTACAGCTCAATTCATAATCACCAAAATGTGGAATCAACCTAAGTACCCATCAACATATGGCAACATAGACTGTGGTATATTTGTACCTTGGAATACTTTTCAGCCATCAAAAAGATGGTGGTCTTACATTTTTTGCATTAACCTTGATGCGTTAACCTTGATGGAGTTGAAGAACATTCTCTTCAGTGAATACCGTAACAATGGAAAAGAAAGTCTCCAATGTACTTAATACTAATATGAAACCAATAGAAAAACAACTATATGCCCACATGAAAGAAAAACATAAATAAATTTAAGTGTGATGTCCGGGGAGAGTGAAGAAAGGTGGGAGAGAAGAGGAGAGTGAGGAAACTCTCACACAATGAGCACAATGTAAGGATATAGAGCATACCCCTGTGTGTAGGCTCAACTACAACTTGGATTATGTCTGACAAATGCAAACAATGTAACCTAATCATCTGTACCCTCTTATTAAACTGTAATGTAAGAAAATGTTTTTTATTTTTAGTTCAGCAGCTCTGGGGGTCGTTCATTGTTATAATTTAACTATCATTTACATTTGTAGCCTGACATTCCTTTTCTGGCTTAGACCATTTGATTTTTAAAGTTTTTACATAAGAGAGGAATATGGAGAGTTATTGTTTGATGTGTGCAAAGTTACACTTCTATAAGATAAGTAAGTTTCAGAGATCTGTTAGATGTATAACATAGTGCCCACAGTTAACAATAAGGTACAGAGGTGGGGATGGCTAGACAAAGGTTATAGTATTTTCTGAACATGCATTGATCAGTGAATCAGAAAAAAATATTAAATAAATTTTTGAAACTGAGGATAGTAAAAGTATCACATGTAACAAAATTTATAGAAAATCTTCTTTATGGAAATGTTTTTCTTCACTGCAGAAATCTTTTATTGGATGTGTAAGCAAAGGAAGGGTTCAACCAGGTAAACAATCAATAGAAAATATACAACAAGGGAATTATTACATGTAGCTGGCTTATATAATTGTTAGAGCTGGCTAGGCAAGTCTGAAATTCATAGGGCAGACTATCAGGAGAAAAGATGGGAACTCTTGGGCACAGACGAAATAGTTTCGTCCTAAGGGAAACTTCATATGTCTTCCAAGGGCCTTTCAATTGACTGAATCAGCCTTCTCCAGGTAATCTAAAATGTCTCCTATACTTAAAGCCAACTGATTCTGGATTTAGTTATGTCTATAAAATTACTTCACAGCGACACCTAGATTAGTGCTTGACTGCATAATGGTAGACAAAAGCCTACCTATGACAGGATGACATAAAGAACTGACCATACCTTCACAAGTTGTCCCTCATTCATATTTCCTTAAAACACATTTGATTTCCAAATAAAAATGTTAACAAACTCATACTTCAACCTAACATGGTACAACCCTACTACTGCATACAACCAAAATATAGTAACTATTTCCTTAGAAGACACAAAGTCCTTAGGAGTTGGTCATACTTTTCCTTTGACATCCTATAAATAACAGCCTGTGATATGAAGTTAATATAGAGTTGCCCTTCCTTATCTGGGGGTTCTGCATGTGTAGATTCAACCAATAATGTATCAAAAATATTTGAAAACAATAAAAAATAATAACATAACAATAAAACAGTGGAATCTGGGCTGTATTTAGGGCAAAAGAAAAACAAAAAAAGAGAAAAGAACTCTAGCTGATAGATTGGATGCTAGATGTGAAAGACAGGGAAGAATCATAGATAATTCCTAGGATTTGGTCCAAAGTATATAATATAGCTTTTCTTCCTGACTATTAATTTCAGTATTTGCCTTTTTGTTTCTTTGGGTTTTGTTCATTTTTAAACTCTTGTCCAAAGAAAAATATCAGATTTTGTTTTTCAAGGAAAACATTCCTTTGTATCTGTTTCCTCATGAATCAGCTTAAAACATCACAGAGTATCTAAAGGTCTTTAGGCGGGAGACTGACTTGGAGTAAAGCATAACCCCATTAAATGGGGAATTCAAGAAACCTTGAAAAGACCTGCAACAGAGAGGAGTCATGAAAGATAAATCTGGTCATTGGGCAAAGTGTAAGTGGTGATGAAATCGATGTCAGAATTACACTGGTTGAATGACCATTCTGATTTTGTTGTTGATTTTGACCATTTGCTCACAGTTAGGAAGATTAACTGGGGCTAAGGCTCCCAGGGAGTGTGTTCCCAGCAGAGAGCTCTTGCACTATGAAACCTACTCACTACCACATGCTCTGGCTATTTTCACATCCTAGCTTCAAGGCACCAATATTTTTCTGTGAAACTTATTTACAAATAATGTGACAGAAAATAGATGGCTGTCCTTCTCATGTAATATAGGCAGTTTAAAGGGTCAACACTAGTATCCCAAACATCAATATCTAATACGAATTTTTCCAGTCCAGAACTCTGATATGCACCTGTAAAGATCTGTACACAGTAAAGAATCAACAGGAAGAGTCATACTAACAGGAAGATAAAAACTGGAAAATGTGAAGTCTAATATTCATATCTTCATGCAATATCTTCTATTTCCTTTGCTTTTATTTCATGCTTTCATGGAACTATCAAAAAAATTCCTATGTGATTGGAGCTAGGATTGTTGGAGAGCAAAAAGAGAAAAAATATGAAGTGGAAAAACACATCATCTCTGTCAGCACAGAAGGGGAATTTCAATCAGATTCTGGAAAGTTCATCAGAGCAATAAATGTATACTTAGCTACTGACACATAGAGCTGATGAAGCCAAAACTCTAAGGTTAAATAAGGGCTTGTCTCCAGTGTGACAGCTTTCAGAAATTTTAAAATGTGGAAGAAGAAAGCTAAGATTAAGAGCAATCATGGATTCATATCTTCTCTGCATTTTATAGTATAATGACTGCAGCACTGAACCCTCTTATCTACAGTCTGAGAAACAAGGAGGTAATAGGGGCTGTGAGGAAGGTATTGGAGAGATACACTTTTGTCCAGAGACTGTACATACCAATGCTGTGTGGAAGATCTATGACTATATATATGCTACTTGTATATGCATATATATATATATATATGTGTGTGTGTGTGTGTATCAAATCCCAGGTCCCAAATGTTCATGAACACAGAAGACAGGAAAAACATTCAGCAGGCTCTAAAAAACAATGTAGTCATGAAATAATAAAATCTGGACCACCTGAACTAATATCATCAGAGTAAATAAAAAGGATAGATTTTAGAATTATTTAAGATATAAGACAGAACTTGGTATCAGCTTCATGAGAGGTTGAGGAAGAGAATTTAATACTGTCATAGGTATTATTTTCCTAATATATATGAATTATGAGCAGTCAACTAGGATTGTCCAAGTCCCACACACTGTTTGAGAATGAGGGATAGTTAGGAGTTTCTTCTTCTATGTCTGAGTTCTGTATAAGTAAAATATAAGCAGATATGGTTGAAGTACCTTTTCCCTTAGGTTCTCTAATGTATTACACATACTTCTTTGTTTCCCCAGAGGATTTGAAAGCCAAAACATGTGGTCACACACAGGTAGTTTCTCCTTTGATGGGGGTAAGAACAGTCTATCAGGAAAATTCAGCTTCCACTTTTCTGTGGCCACAGACAAGTTAGCAATCCTTGATTTTCATACAGTTCTAGAGCCAGTCATAGGCATTGTTGGGAAAGATAAAATATTTCATCTCTGCGATTGTATTTCTCCTTTGGCCTATATGGAAAGAAAAACGTTTCTACTCCCACTTTTTTACTATTCTCAACACCAGCTAGCACCTATACAAGGAAAGAAACATGGTACTATTGTGGATAATAATTCCAGCTGTGAATTTGATGTGCATTTACTGGTAAACAAGGTAATTGTTTTTGAAGAAGGCCAAATCTAAACTCCATGTTCTTTCTCCCACTTCTCCTAGGCATTAATGGGAAGGGAAAAGATATTGCAGCTACTAAGAAGGATCCTTTCCCTGAATTTCATACATCCATGTGGCAAGTACACATATCCTAGCTCATTGGGGTAGATTGTTCATCTTGTTCCATGTGGTTTGGGGTTGTGGATTTGAGGGCTGGCTAGAGACATGGAGCTAACTCTACCACTTCAGATATGCTTATACATCTTTTACTCAAGGTTTCAGAAATCCTTTATTGGCCTTAAAACTAATTTATGAGCCCTGTGCTCATGGTGGAGGGTGAGCTGATGAGTCCTGACTATCTGTCTTACTACTGAGAAAGTGACATTGCATTTTTTCTTCAGCTATTATTGTGCAGATTATATCTGCTGTGAGACAATTAAGATTCTGCTAACTCTGTAAATAAAATAAAAATTTCAAAGGGGACAGCATGAATTATTCATAAACTAAAGATTAGCTTTTTTCCTTATTGAACAATAAATAAATGACTTTATTACACCTCACCTATATTTTTCTTTCATGTTACCATGAGGGTATAAACAACCATGTCACAATTTTTGAATTTGTTAGGTAGAGTCCCTCTTGTAGCTGTGTTTCATACCCAAAAGGTGTGCCATATACCCCTACCTTATACCATTTAAGTGGGAGTGCACCAATCCTCTTTCCTCTCCCTCAGAATGCTTCCTCCCAATTGAATAGAATTAAATTTTTCTCCTATGGGGGTGTGTGTTATTGCCTACTGGCTTCATAATAAAATTAAGTATATTTGATACTTGCTTTCCCATTCCTTGTAGTACTTAACTAAGAAGAACTTGTTTCAACTTCATCTAGGTTAATACAAAAGATGTAAAGTCTACATGTTTTCTTAACAGCTGAATAGTACACCATGGTATACATATACCACAGCTTGTTAATCCATTCCTGTGTTGATGAGCATTTAGGTTGTTTCCACATCTTGGTGACTATAAATTGAGATGCAATAAACATTCTAGTGCAAATGTCTTTATGATAAAATGATTTATTTTTTTCTTCTGGGTAGATGCCTGGTAATGGGATTGCAAGATCAAACGAGAAGTCTAATTTGAGTTCTTTAATAATTTTCCATACTTATTTCCAAAGAGGCTGTGTTAGTTTTCAGTCCCCCCAACAGTGTAAAAGTGTCCCTCTCTCTCCACACCTCCTCCAGCATCTGCAACTCTGGGACTTGTGATGTGGGCTATTCTCACTGGGGTGAAGTGATGTCTCAGGGTGGTTTTTGAATTGCATTTCTCTGATGATCAGGGACAATGACCATTTTTTCATATGTTTGTTAGCCATTCATGTCTTCCTCAAAGAAGGTTCTATTTATATCCCTTGCCCAGTAATAGATGGGATTGTTGGCTCTTTTTTTGTTGTTGATTAAGTTCTCTATAGATCCTATTTATCAAACCTTTGTCAGATTTGTAACATGCAGATATCTTTTTCCATTATGCAGGTTGTCTATTTGCTTAAATATCGTGTACTTAACTGTACAGAAGATTTTCAGGTTAATAAAATCCCATTTGTTATTTTTTGTTGTGGTGGTTTCCACTTAAGTCTTCATAAAGCTTTCCCCAGGTTGACATCATAAGGAGTTTTCCACATACTTTCATCTAGGATTTTTTTCATTTCATGTCTTAGATATAAATCTTTTATCCATCTTGAATCATTTTTTGTAGGTGGTGAATGGTGCAGTTCCAATTTCAGTCTTTTACATGTGGTTATCCAGTTATCTCACCACCCTTTATTGACTAGGGGTTCTTTTCCCTACTATATGCTTGCATTTGGTTTATCTAAGATCAGATGGAAATGAGAGACTGGTTTCATCTCTTGGTTTTCTACTTGATTCCATATGTCTATGTATCTATTTTTATGCCAATACCATGCTGTTTTGATTTTTATGCCAATATCATGCTGTAATGTAACCAGAAATCGGTAGAGTGTTGCCTCCAGCTTTGTTTTTATTACTAAGAATTACTTTGGCTACACAGGTTTTATTTTTTACTGGTTCCACACAAAATGAAGACCTATTTTTTTTCCAGTTCTTCAAAATATGATGTTGGGGTGGATTCTGGGAAGATGGCCGACTGGTAGCAACCCTGGTCAGAGGCTCCTGAGCAAAGGAAGAAAAACTGGTTGGAAACAGAATCTATGAGGCCAAAGACGGGGAGCTGAGCCCAGAAAGAAGTTCGGCAAGCTATAAAT
>CAUYTI010016096.1:12500-52013 GCA_963575145.1 Galago senegalensis | reverse complement strand
CTCACACCTTAAACCTATCATAGGCCAAAGACTACATTCCTAACCTTATATAGATTCAACTTCATCAAGTAACCACGCCCCCTCAACTAACCCTATATAAGATTGTACCGATCTCTAATAAACAGCTTCGGCTCAGCCTTCTCCCTATACTGTATGAGTGGTTGTGTGATTGTGTCCACCCCTTCCCCTCCCCCTCTCATACTCCCATCACGAACTCTCTGACACCGCCCGCCGGTCGGGCCACGAACTATCCGACACTGCCCGCTGGCTGGGCCGCGTGGCAACCAGGCAAAAGGAACTGTGCAGGGTGTTAAGGTTAAGAACCTTGAGATGGGAGACTATTCTGGAATATCTGGGAGAGCTCAGTCTAATCATACAATTTATAAAGGACAGAGGAAAGTAGAAGAGTGAGTGGGAGAAATGTGCCTTGAAAAAGACTCAACTTGCTGGTGCTGGCTTTGAACATGGAGTAAAGGACCTGTGAACCAAGGACTATAAGCAGCTTCAAGAAACTGGAAAGCAGGGAAAAGATCTCTGTCAGAACCTCTGGAAGGAACACAGCCCTGCCAACACTTGCTCACTAAGACCTAGTTTGGATTCCTGACCTC
This sequence comes from Galago senegalensis, assembly GCA_963575145.1. NCBI lineage: Eukaryota > Metazoa > Chordata > Mammalia > Primates > Galagidae > Galago > Galago senegalensis. The sequence continues at coordinate 51,405 of CAUYTI010016096.1, read as the reverse complement.
CAGATCATAAAAGCATTAATCTGTGTTATTTTAAGTCATTACATCTGTGGTAATTTCTTACAGTGCAAAAGAAAACTAATATGATTCTAAGATAAAGTATTGTTCCCTTCAAGCATCCTGAACCAGTAGTTACAGCTTACGGAGATGTTGATGGGGTGGCCATAAATGAAATAATGAAAATTCGGCTGGGAAACAAAGATATTGTATAACTGAATTTAATTTCTAATTCCAAGCACTACTTCTACCTTACATAAGTAATTTATCCATTTCTGGGTGTAGTCAGTTCCATTTATTAATTTATTCACTAATGTTAGGTTAAATACACTGTCATATACTTTTTTTTATTCAACAAATATTTATTGAGAGATTACTATTCACTTCTGTTCTAGGTACTTGGATAAAAGGGATTGGGAAGACAGCAAAAGCTTCTGACCTCTTAGAGCTCATCCTCTACATGGGATGCAGAAAATAAACCTAAAAGCAAATTATTAATTAAAAAAGTTATCTTAAGTGTGAGAAAGAAAAAGATGAGGAGGGAGGAGAGAGTAAGGCAAATTTTTATTTTAGATAGATGTAGTATGACACAGAATGTATTTGATCCTTGTCTTCAGATTCTGAAATAAAGTTCCCAAATCCCTGAGGCTTCCTGAGCAATGAGTGTGTCTTTCGTTGTTCATCCCAAGCTCCAAGGTCATTGAGACCAATCAAGTCACTCCCTGGGTTCTTGTCCCAACATAGCTGGTATGGGCCCTCCTTGAAGATTTAGCTGATCTTTACAGCCTTTACGAGTCTGTGGGAGACTCTGAGCCAATAGCAGAGAGTCACTCTATCCTAGGATCACCATCCATCACTACCAGTCACAACCATCTGTCACCATCAGTCACAGCCATCACTATCAGTCACAAACAACTCTGGTAGAAGAAATTTTAGCCAGAGAGACTGGTAGTAAATGTTGACGCTGAAGTCTAGTCTCTTCTGTGCTCTCCAAAGTAAAGAAAAGTTCCCTCTAATTATTATTCCTAAGAGATAGAATTGAAAAATTAAATACAATACACACCTTCCCCAAAATTCACCTTGTCAAATCTACTCCCTTGATTTATCTTTGAACTTCCATGGTGTTCATGGTCTAGATAAATAAACCTTTTCTGCAAGATTATGTATCCTAGAAACCATTTATATCTTATATCCAGAGTGTTTTTTGATTTCCAAGCAACAAGTTCCCCTAGGAAGCTGGAATTGGGATGGCCATTGAAGAAGAAAACAAAGATTGGCTTTGGCTACTATCTCCAATTATTAATCATTCACTCTTCCTAAATGCGGGGTCATTCTGCCATGAGTGTACAGATTGTAGAACACACAGGACAAGTAGACACTGCTTGGTCAGGGGTCCACGATCTACCACTTGGACTTCAGGGCACCTCTTTAAAACCCAGATACCCAGGGTGCCAGATGTTCCAGAACTGCTACAAATTCCCCTGAGGCATAAGACTAAACTGATTCACTAAAATGGAAAGATTTGGGGTTTTGTATGAGAGAACAATTAGTTTTTGTTTTGTTTTGTTTTGTTTTGTTTGAGAATCTCAAGCTGTTGCCCCGGGTAGAATGTCATGGCATCACAGCTCACAGCAACCCCAAACTCTTGGGCTAAGTGATTCTCTTGTCTCAGCTTTCCAAGTTGCTGGGACTACAGGCACCCACCACAGTGCCTCAGCTATATTTATGTTGTTGCAGTTGTCATTGTTTAGCTGGCCCGGGCCAGGCTCGAACCTGCCAACCTGTGTGTATGTGGCCAGTTCCCTATCCACTGAGCTACAGCACTGCCAGAGAACAATTAGTTTTGTGCAGTGTTAGCAAACCTTAGAATTATATGGTCCCATTTGATTGAATAACAATGAAGTCTCTGGATAAAATAACCTTACTTCCTGGCATTTGTTCTGAATCTGCTCTGAACTCCCTCACATGCTGACCTCTTCTGACTGCACTTCCCCTGAGTGTCCAATGCCCTTCCTGACCTTGTAGTGCTGATCCAGTCCAAGTGTCCTCTGCCCAGTCAGTCCTGCTTATTTTTAAGCACCTTTATCTTATTAACGATGTGGAGCCCTTAATGACTTGGCCCAAACTTACTACTCCAACTGATCCATTTGGAATACAAATTGTACATGAGTTCTGTGCTCACAACCTGATGTGTCAACACTTTATGATCATGTGTACTCTGCTTCTGTATCCCACTTAAACCTCTCAACTTTCTTTACTTGGCTGACTGCTATATATCTTTTATGACTGAGAGAAGGTATGATTTTTTTTCCTGAATCTTACCATGGTAAACTTTATTTAGATTTCTATTTCAGTCTTCCCACTGAAAACTGTGGTCTTCATCCCCAAGGGAACAATATACATCCACACCAGATCAAATTGAAGAGGGAGCCTGTGTCCAGAGATAGACAAACCATGAATTTTTAGAGCACAATCTCCAATACTTCCCTCACTTCTAACACAATCCGCAAAGTTCAGGGGGTTTATAAAGCAACTCTCAGTTTTGATAATTCATTAGAAGAACTCATACAATTCAGTAAAGGTTGTTAATGCTCACATTATTCCTTTATTACAAAGGAAGAAAACAGATCAAAATCAATCACAGGAAGAGATCCATAAGGCAGTCTGGGAGAATTCAACTATAAGGTTTCTGTTGTCCTCAAGACCCTTTACTTGCTCAGGGTCAGTATTTTTCAGAATATTGCCTACAAAGGAAGCTCACTCTAGGTGTGCTGTCCAGAATTTTCACTATGGCATCATTACATAGGCATGATGGACTAATTGGTTCAGTGGTTGAACTCAAGTCAACTAATCCCATACAGCCCAAAGCTACAGTCCTGATTCACATGATTGGTCTTTCTGCTTTGGCCATCTCCTACTCTAGACTGTCTGGGGCAGCCAATTCTCCTGCTAAGCAAAGATGCTCCTCTCAGAAGCTGAAAGCAAAGGCCAGACCAATCATGTAACTAGCTTTTGGCCACTGTCATGACAGCTGAAATGATGTGTGTCATTTGATGAGCCCCTGTGGGTGTTACTGCATCTCTTTTCCTTTACCATATGTTCCAGACAGGGGCTGTTTCATCAGCCTGGGTCTGTAACTGTGACAAGTAAAACACCCTTATGCACTTATTATGGATATATGTCACACAAGGGAGAAACAAACCTTTGCTCCTACCCCACATGGCAAGCCATGGGAGTCTGTGTTTGTTACCATTGTATAGCCCAGCCAGTCCTAACTGACAGACCCACCACAACCCCCCGATCGGGTTGGATCCCTCTTTGTGTGCTTTTGTGGTACCACTGCAGCTTCATGACGAGGTGCAGACTCAGACTAGCTGTCACAAATTGTTAAATCAGCCACAAAGTACATCTACCTGCACAGCTTTTTTTAAATAAAGTGTTTTTATTAGTTAACATTTTCAAACTGAGAGTTTTATATAAAAATCCAAATTTCCATCTTAAAATAAAAGTAATCTCCAAAGTTTTGTCAAATGCCCAAATCTGGAAGGTAACAATTGGCTAAGCTAAATCAGCTCATCCCTGTAGTCAGTACATACAGTCACCAGAAGTCACGAGACGAAGGCAGACGCTACCAGTCCTGGTTAACTTCTTAGGTCACCTGCTTATCCCCATGGACATGTGACCTTATAACTTCTTTAAATTTGTTCAGTATTTATTTATGAGGATGAAGATGGGTAGAAGAAAGAAGAAAAGGGTAAGCAATGTAATTCCATTGATCATCTTATCCTGTTAAAAACAATTTATTACATATACATAACAAGTATAATTTCACTTACTTTGAATTTTTAGATAACATTAGTTATTCTACATAACTGAGAATAGAGGGAACCTTTGTTGACCTAATAACAAAATATATTTAAAATTACTTTTCTCTCTAGATTGATTGGTAAAATTATTTCTATTGTTCACTGATTCTCCTTTTCTCTTTGATTTTTTTTTTTAATTTTTCTGAACCTATTTACAACTTTGGGGGAGGCAGATTTCATTAAGTCAATATATTGTTCATTTAATTAATTGATCTAGAGTGATACCTAACACTAGACTAAGCTGTGCGTTTCAGGCCTCAGCATCCTGCTGTGGTCTGATATTTCTAGGTGAGTACTAGCTGCATTGTCTGTTTGACAGGTGGCTGTGGTTTGTCCTGCAATCTGCTGAGTTTATCTCAACACAGTTAAGCAGAAGCTGAAAAGAAGTACATTTTTCACATTTTTACTTAAGGTTCTTGTCTGCTTTGGTGGCAGCAGTGCCAAGTTACATTTCTACATTTATATAATGAATTGTATGTAAAAATCTAAATCAAATGGGGTTTATTTCAATTTAATCCAGTAGTACTTGGAACTGACACTTTGAAGAGTGTTTCTGGTGAACCACCTCCCACCTTCCACTCATGACAGCCCTTAATTGACTGCAGAGACATTGCTTGGGAATATGTTGCCTGAGACTGATAAACTTCTCAGTAACAGGAGCTGCTTCTCACGTGTCTATAGATTCCACATTCCTATACAAATGTCTGTTTCAGAAGCAGAAAAAAATATAAGAATTATCTATATTTCTACCTTCTTTCCTAATGATTTATCTCTATGTACACAGAGTTCCTACTTGGTAGGACAGTCCATTGGCCCTAGTTTAAAGTCAATTTGAAGACTCTTTCAAAATTTTGGGTTTCTGAAAAGGATTTTCTGAATCTTTCTAAATTACAAATCATTGGTTCCTGCAAAAACAATAAATTGTGTTTTTTAAAGACTTAGTCCCTTGTCACCTTTTGTGTGACTTTTTTTTTTTTTTTTGGCAGTTTTTGCAGTTTTTGGCTGGGGCTGGGTTTGAACCCGTCACCTTGAGTATATAGGGCCAGCGCCCTACTCCTTTGAGCCACAGGCACCACCCCTTCTCTCAGACTTTAAACAATGAATTGGTTTCTATGAGGCTGGCATTAGAAAACACAGGCACCTTTCCATTCATATCCACTTTTTCCAGTAGCGCACTTCATGAGACAGAAGGGAAAAGTGGGGAGCGCATGTATGTGGAACAGAATCCATTCTGGGAGTGATTATACATTTTGTGAAACAGCTGGAAAATGGAATGTTGATTGATACCTGGTCACTGGGGTTGTGTGTCCCTTGCCAATGAAAATGTAGCTGAAATACACAAATATTTTGAAATGTGCTGTATGGGTGTGCCCGGGTTGCCAAAAAACGAAAATAAGCTGCACAATTGTTATGTAAACTCTCGTGCTATTTCCACCGCACAAACATTTTGCAGATGTTTCCCTAGGAAAACATTCTGAAATTTATACTTGGCTGACTTTTTCTTACCTTAAGTTGTTTTGCACTGTTTCTTTCTGCATGCAGCTTACTGTTGGTCTTTGTGGTTGAGCAAACGAAGGGTGAAAAACAAAATTATTTCTTTAGAAGTAATCTAGCTTATGGTACTGACGTTGCAACGCTCTCTTATCGTTTTCTTTAATCTCTACCACAGATAAATGGCAGGAATTCAAAAAAACCAAACGCACAAGAAGGACACAAATGGAGTCACTGCAGTTCTGAAATCTGTTTGACTATTTTAGTTATGCTCACGTGGGATCAGTGCCCCCAGATGTTGTTTGTAAGATTATCTCATAACTATCATCTTTCTCCACTACAGCAAGCACTCTCATGCTTGGTGGTGGTTTGGCAGTGAAGAATGAAGTTGTAGTAGGGCAGAGAACATTCCCTCCAAAGAGAAATTTAGAGCTGGTAATCTCTGCTCTTCACAGAGTATCTAGAATCTATGCTTTTTAGAAAAGGGGTCTACTGACAAATTGGTACTGGAGGAAAAAATGACACCCATAAATGTTTAAAACATGTCACATAAAAATCAACTATCATTATACATAAAAGGTAAGGAATTTGAAGGCATTTATGACTCCCCTGAATTATAAGGAATCACAAACAAAAATATGCCTATATCCCTTTAAGATTATGGTTAAGAATCTCAGACAAAGAGTCCATTCAGCTACTTACAACTGGTATAACCTCAAATGTGGAAGTTAATCTGTCTAAATCTCCATGTCCTCATGATGTCACAAATGTTAATAGTTCACTATTCAGTACTTACTACGTGCCAGACACTGTTTATGATCTATATGTGTTGTATCATTTAATTCTCGCAAAAATCCCATGAAATCTCATATTATTATTTCCATTTTAAAACATAATGAAACTGAGGCACAGAGGGGTTCAGAATATATTTTAATATTTAACAAATGGTTATGTAGTGGTTCTTATGTGTAGAATCCTTTCCTAGGCACTTTTTAAACTATTAATTCATGCAGCCTCTATTAGGTAGAAAGATAAGTAAAATAAGCATTTTAATGCTTATTTCATAGATGAAGAAACTGAGGCACAGACAGGTTAAGTAACTTGCACAAAGTCACAGTAAGTGGTGGAGTGAGGATTTGAACCGGCACAGCATGATCCAGAGTGTATTCCCAAATCACTAAGGATTGTTGCTTCTTGGGGCTACTGTGAGGATTGAATGGTATCATGTTGGCACACGATACTGGTCAGCATAACAGGATGTGAGCTATTTATTATTATGAATTTATTCTGAAGATTATGGAAATTATCACCTAAGACGATGACAAATCAGAAACGCTAGTGACACCGAGGAGCTAAAAACCACACATTTTTTAAATCCTGCTTTTTTCAAAAACTAACAGGAAGGTTAGTGAACTGGAATAGCGTGTGCAAGGGGAGGAACAGAAATGAGGTCAGACAGTTATCCAATCACATAGAGCCTTGTAGACCATTATAAAGACTGACTTTTGTTCTTTCTGAGTGAGATGAAAAGCCATTGGTGAGTTTTGAGCAAAGTCATAAAATGATCTGACTTAAACGTTTTAACAGGATCACTCTGGCAGCTGTGTTAAGAAAAGAACTGCAGGGAAGCAAGGGCAGGAGTATAAGGTACTATTATTTCATGAGGCTGAGAGAGGTTATGTAAATTGCCCAGGGTCTGTCAAAGAGCCAGTAGGCATCAAACAGGGTTTCCAACTCAGGCCTGCGTGAGTTAACCATACATGATGCCGAATGAGAGAATGATGATGAAGGCTTTTAAGTCTTCTTATTGGATCCGGACGCAAAGTGTGATATTTTTCTCCGAGTCTGTGGCTAGAAAAAAAAAATGTATTATATACAGTCAGACAAAATTTTAGTTTTCTCAGCAAGTTTCCTCATTATTTGGAAAAGATCTATGATAGCTAATGCGGCTTCTGATCACATATCTATTTGTAACCAGGTAATATTGAGCAAATCATTATCATTTTTTCTCTAGTGACAGGTCTAGCTGGGTTACTGAGGCTGGAGTGTAATACATGTGTGATGATAGTACATTACAGCCCTAACTCTTAAGTTCAAGTTATCCCCCTGCCTCAGCCTCCCAAGTAACTGGGACTATAGGGACCTGCCACTGCCTCCGGTGTGTATATCCCTTTAATAAGTGCTTTTCACCAGATGGGCCAGAAATGGACCTGGATGTCTGACATACTAAGGCAGATACTACCTATCCTCTAACTCAAGGTCTGCTCGATAAATATTAGCTGGGATAATTAATAAATTACATTAAACATTAAGACTAAAGGGTTTTTAAGGGTTAAGAACTATATTATTTGCAATCATGCAAAAAAAAAAAAAATCAGATGTGTCCCACACAAAGAAAGGAATGGGAATCTCTCTTGTGCCTCAGTGTCCCCCTCAGGGAATTTGGCCCTGACGTAGGCTGGCTGCTCTGCAGCTCCACAGGACAGCAGTGGATAACAGAGATCCCAGTTTGGAGGGACTCCTGGGACCTATTGTTGTAGGGGTCTGTCCCCACCCCATTTCTGTCCCAATGTCCATCACCTCTGGCATCAGAAGAAGCTCTTGCTCAGGGGCTGGAGCCTTGTCCCTGCCCACTGATTCAGTTTTCATCTAGCACCAGCTTCCCCTTCTGGTGATTCTTTTGTCACTTTGCCTCCATCCATGTGGGAAGCCCAGCAGATGACAGACTCCATCAGTGGCAGTCACAGTCTTATAATTTCCACCTACTTTGCATGGCTGGCAGATATACTCCACTCCTCGGAAAATATCTCCCAAATTATAGTCATCTAGATAATCAGGCTGGGGAACTTCACCTGCATTCAGATTCACAGGAAAAGGGGGGAAAAGGCAGGTTGGTTGGGACATTTTTATCTCTGTAGGTTCTGTTAAGGTGCCAATTATTTATGTTGTCAACAAAGCTGATCCCAAGGTCAAATTTCTGGATGCTTAAACTCGTTACAATTTCGATTTTCTTGCAAAGTGGCACTCTCCTAATGGCTATGGCTATGACTTGCTTCAGATTTCTAGTCACCGAACTATTTGTCAAAGTTCCCAGGAATCAGCCCTAACATTATACCATCAGCTATGTAAAGAGAAGAGATTATGTCCTTAGCTGGGGATAACATCGGGGAGGGCTAGCAGCAAAGCCCCAGAGGGAACTAGAGCAGCATTCAAATCCTGCCAGTACCAAGTAAAATCTGACAGGACTGTTATCAGTGCAGGGAATTAACACCAGCTACCTTAACAAACAGCTCCCAAAGTTCAGTGGCTCAAACCTCAGGCAAGTTAATTTCTCTCCCCCTTCATAGTCTCAGGTGTGCTGCGTGGCTCTCATGAGCAGTTGTCTTCCAAACAGCGACTCAGTCACACAAGCTCCTTCCACCTGGTGGGTCCCCATTTTCCGAGGTCTTTATGAAGTCCTTGTAGGGGGCATCTACATTTAACATACCAACAAGTAAGAGAGAAAATGTGAATATCCATGGGATTCATGTGGGACCATTTCCGGGCCAAGTTGGAGAAAGCATATTCCATTGAGTTACTTCGCTGAGCTCAGTCCCAGGGACAGCCCAGTAGGAAAGGCGGCTGAATGAATGCTGGTAATGTCCGCCATGAGAACCCCAACCCTGGACATGAGGCAGAGAACAGAGCTTACTTCCAGGGCTAAGTGCTCAGAAAATACACACTTCCTGGCCAAGCTGAGTCAGTTGCTGAAATATTGAAATACTTATATCTTACTTAGTAAATATTTGTGCCTTGAGCACATTGGTAATTGGGTAAGGTAGTTTTTCTTAAACTAAAATATTTATATACTTCAATCAACTTTACATCAACAATAAAGATAAAAATAAATAATGTGAGAGAAAATGGGTGACAGAAAAAGCAGTAAGTGGACACAGATGAGAGATCTTAATAGCTGTAAGTAACATTTTACTTGGGTACTGACTTAAACTATTTATTTGAACTGTCCATTTAACATTCCTGGCCCAGCTCATGATGATCCTTCTCTTAGGTCTTCTTCAATACTTCCCTCCTGACAGACAATATTAATTGACCTCTTATCTGTGTTTCCATAGCATTTATACTTATCTAATGAAGATAAGCTTGTGTAAACAGCATTTCAAACTACTGTAGACCTTATCTTATTACACAGCGCCTATTTGTTTATGTGTGAATTCTAGAGGACCCAATAAATATTTTAGCTCAGAGTGGATAGGTAATAAATCTTTAATACATATAAATCTGATTAGGCTGTTTTTTCTGCTTAAAATGTTTTAAGTGCCTTTCCCCTGTTCCTGAGATAAAGTTCTGGTCCATACCTTTCACTCTACCCTTCTTTGTTCACACTTTATGATTCACCCGTAATGAACTTCTTCCAATTCTTCAAAAGACTCAACCTGTATCACCTTTCGGAACTGAGGTTCCCTTTGCCTAAAATCTCGCCTATCTATTTTCACTTGGCTAATTCCATTTTCAGCCAAGGCACATTTCCGTTTGTGAATTTGAGCATTCAATGCTTGGAAAGATCCCCAATGTCTTTTTCCATATCAACCAGTACTTTAGAGTAGTACATATTATTATATATTATAATTGCTTCATTTAATAAGCTCCCCTCCATTAAACCAAGTTCTCCGGAAAGGAAATGTCATGCCTATTAAAAACCATATCTCCCTATTTCCAAACCAGTGCCGGGCACATACTGGGTATTAATTAAATATTTATTGAACAAATGAATTAAAACTGTACATTGGAGTTAATTATAATTTGTTCCGTCAACATTTATTGAGAACTGACGATGACCTATGTGCATTCTTTCAAACTCTAGATTTAAGTATCCAATTTTTTCCCTGAAAACTGCTACCTTTCACTACTTAGAAGGACAGAATAACAAAACCCATCTCAATCCTTCTTCCCCATAAAACTTCTTTCATCACAAATATACCACCCTCACCACCCCACACACATACACCAAGTACCACTCAAACCTGATTTTCATCTTTATTCCCCTACTTCATCCCTTCCTCAGTAAATCAGGCTTAAAAATCTCAAAAATCTTTTTTAACAGTTCTCTCAGATCTCATTAGTTACTAAGCCCAATAGATTTGACCCATGAAAGATATCTTGAATCCATCCTTTTCTTCCCAGTCCTACTGCTACTCTCATAGTTCAGGTTCTCATTACTTGTCACCTGATCTAATTCAATAGCCTCCCAGGGTGTCTCTTCACTTTTATTCTCTCCCTCTTCCCATCTGCTTTACACATTGCAGCCAGAGTAATTGACCCAAGGTCAGTTCATTCCCCTACTCAAAAACCTTCAGTGACTCCCCATTTTTAACCAAAAAGAGTAGCAAATCCTCAGCCTGGCATTCAAAAGCTTATATAATCTGGCCCCAATTTATTTTATATTTCCCTGTCTTATGTTATAGTACTGCCCCTCATTGGAGCCAAACTGGTTTTGTTTTCATTCCCAGAACTTGCCTTGCACTTTCTTACTTTTATGCTTTACCCGTGTTCTTTCTGCTAAGTCTGACCTCTCTTCCTTCCTACAAACCTGCTGTCTTCTCTCACCTCTCTCTATAGGGAGCTTCATGTCACACCACATGGGTGCTTTACAAATAGAATGGATGAAATATAGTTAAGTAATTCACTTCTGAATATCTTGGTTAGAGAGTTTCCTAATATTTTCTCTTTCTTTTTAAAATTCCTCTCCTCTTTTCTTTGTTCCATATTAATTATATATTTTATTGGTTCCATAATCTCATTTATACAGGGTTATCAGGACTTCTGTTTCTGTTAGCTTAGGTTTTAGGTTCTTTTCTTTATTGATTATGCCATAGTATGAAGAACTGGAATCATTTAATATAGCATAAAAAGTCCAAAACTGGTTTTCTTAAGCAAACAAATATATTTAACTTTTAATAGAGTATTCCGCCCTCCTTTTTTGGTAGATTGAAGATATGAGAAGTATTTTAAAATTCAGTGAATATTCACTGACAAGAAACATTATACCCACACAGGAGATAGCACTAATGCTTATAATATAGATGAGCTAGTAAACTTATTTCATCCACTGTTTGTATAATTCCTTTCGTCTGGGGTTATTTAAGCATTCCCCCAAAAGGAATATTGTAAAATATGATAGTCACTCATTATTCTGTAAAATTTATTTTCTTTTATTCTTAAAATTTGGGGAAAAAATTAAAATTAAAGAGAACTTCTAGTTCTGACCATGAGATAGAAAGTGGATCACATGTAGTTTCCTGTTAAGGGCAATGAGAAGCTTGACAAAATGAATAAAACAACTACTATCAGACATTAGATCACTGGTTACCCAGAACTATGATCACTAAAAGAAGAGAAATAAAAGAGGTAAGTTCTATATAAAGACACTATGTAGAATGGAGAACCAAAGCAAATCATGACAGCCTTACAAAGTTGAAGAGACAGGATCATTCAGCACAACTGAATTGGCTAGAATTTGGAGGACAAAGGTATCAGAGAGAAAAAAGGAATGCAAATATATGGTTTCATAATGTTTCTTAGAAGTCTTACTTTTTTAATCAACTTCTAAGTTGCATACATGTTACTGTGAGATGCTTTGAGGCTGGGCAAAAAAGACACATTGGAAAAACAACTGTTATTGGAGATCAAAAAGTGAACAATTCCAAAAGTACACATATGGATGGGATAGATTTAAGTTTTAACCAGCCACAGTGGAGAAATTCAATGAACATTTAGAGTTTGGTAGAGACTCCGAGGGTCCATGCCCTGTTAGTAAGACTGAAAATAGCACCAGAATAGACTAAAACACAAGTTACACCTATCACAGCAAAAGTGAAAAATAAATCTATAAAAACCAGGATGATCAACAAGACGATTTCACTATCTTTCAATATATTATTCAATATTATGTAAAGAAAACTTAAAAATTCAGAAACTCAGCAATATAATATTTATAATGTCTAGCATCCAAGAAAAAATTACTAGACATAATAAGAAACAAGAAAACATGGCCAAGAATAAAGAGAAAAATCAGTTTTAAATAGACCTCAAATTGATGTAGATGATAAAATTAATAACCAAGAAATTTAAAAGAGCCACTGTAAATGTAGCGAAAAATTTAAGTGAAAACATGAGTATTAAAAGGGGAGATAGGGAAGATAGCAATAGAACCAAACAGAACTTGTGTAACTAAAAATGATATATACTATCTGAAATGAAATATTCACTGAGCATGCAACAAATTGAACAGGTACAAGATTAGTGAAGGTAAAGACGTAGGGGAAACCAGGTAAAATAAAGTACAGAGGGGAAAAAAAGCTAAAAAATGAACAGAGCTTCCCTGACTTTGGTACAATATTAAGCATTGTGTTTGAATTAATATTATCACAGAGTTTAATAAATCTGATAAAACCAACACACTCACAGATATAAGAAACAAAACAAATTTCTAACAGATGAATATGTATAAAGATATCTATTTGTTTAGATGAATATAAACAAATCTACAACCAGATATGTAAAAAACAAAATGCTAAAATTAATAATAATGAAACTATCCTAAAAGCATCAAGAGAAAAAGACACATTACATCAGAAACATCGGAGACACTTATCAAAAGGCAAATGAATGATTAATAAATTTTGATGTGTTCATATGATTCATATAGGGGAAAACTACTCAGTAATACAAAATAAATAAATAAATAAATTATTTACCACTAGTTAACCCAACAACTTGGATGTGTCTAAAACAAAACAAAAGCCAAACAAGCTGAGCACAAGAAACCATACCTCAAAGAATGCACGCAGGGGCATCCAACCTGCGGTCCACGGGCCACATGCAGATCAAGAAGACTTTTTTTATATCTGTGGTAGCAGTGATCATGAAAATTATGCATGGACCTTTTTTATTTTTTCTTATCAGTTTTCGTTAGTGTTTGTGTATGTAATGTGTCACCCAAGACAACCCTTTTTCTTCCAATGAAGCACAGAGAAGCCAAAAGGTTGGAGACCCCTAAAGCATTTCTCTTATATGAAATTCTAAAATAATCTATGGTGAGTGAAATTAAATTGGTGGTTACCTAGGGCCAGGGTTTGGAGGACAGGGATTGACTGAAAAAGAGCATGAGGGAAAGTTTTGGGGGGATGTAAATGTTCCATACTTTGGTTGTGGGGTGTGTAAATGAATGTGTCCACTTGCCAAAGTTACTCGGTCCAGGGCTTTTTAATTTCCTTCTGTGGCCTTGTATTTCCCCTTGACGTCTGCATTATCTGCTGACTGCTACTGATGGAGAGATACTGCAATATTATCCAAATTCTATTTTTGAAGTGTATAAATAAAAATCATAATAAACATGCAATAAAATATTTGACATTGGGTGATGCCTGTGGCTCAGTGAGTAGAGCACCGGCCCTATATACTGAGGGTGGCGGATTCAAACCCAACCCCAGCCAAACTGCAACAAAAAAATTAGTCAGGCGTTATGGCAGGTGCCTGTAGTCTCTGCTACTTGGGAGGCTGAGGTAAAAGAATTGCCTAAGCCCAGGAGTTGGAGGTTGCTGTGAGCTGTGATGTCACCACACTCTACTGAGGTGATAAAATGTGACTGTGCCGTCTCTACAAAAAAAAAAAAAAAAAAAAAAATTGACATTATATTTTAAAATGTAAATGCAGGTATATTCCTTTTGTTGAATAAAATAATACTCTGTCCTTTCATTGAATGACTCGACCAGAAAAACCTTCCTTCAAATCCTTTTATGGGTATGGTAATACGTAGTATGTATCAAAAATAGTTTTGATCAAAACATGAGTGAGTGATTTTATTTTGACATAGCTGATCAACAAAAGCAGAAAAGAATTTCTGTTTATGTGAGGAAAGGTGAACAGTAATCTCAGTTGTTCACAATTAAAAGTTCCATCTAATTAAGTGTTGGCAATACTTGAGATATTTTATATTTCTATTATTTTGTTTTGTTGATAAATTGTAACAATGTAAATAAATTTATTTATTTAAACACTTAAAGCTGCATTTTTATCCTGACATGTTGCGATTCTTTTAAATACATGGATAATTACATAGATTGATATAATTTAAGAGGAAAAAGAACTAGCAGGGATACAGGTCAACAAAATCCACTCTGCTCTGGCCTCTGCTGTTCAGCTGGTCAGTTATAGCTCCATCCCCTTTCACCCATAGTATTAGGACTATGCCAGAGAAAGGAAGACCCCTGCGGAGAAACTTCTCAGCTTCATCTTTGACAGCAGTATTCTTGGCCATTAGATCGGTTCATTCTCTACATTTTCATCTTTTTTCTATAATCATCCCACAAGACAATATGATGCCATAACTATATCACAGGAGGTGCATAATACTCTTATGAGCATGTTTTCAAAAGTAACTCTAGCTACATCTAGTTTTCATCAGTAAGTTCCTAATGAGCTTTATTTGGAAATAAATGTCTATCCATAAACTCTAGACTTGCTAATAGAGATCTTCTCGTATTGTCCACTATAATAATCGGAAAATATTAACAGCGTATGCACACCACTTTCAATGTTTCTCTGTGAGGAGTATCTGAATTTCATTTCCCTGGTCATGCAATGTCTTTCCATGGCTGGGGAGCACCCACACTGAAGAAATTTTTTTACACTATATAAAAATTCAATATTATTATAAATTAATTTCTCATTTTTATATACATAATATGCACATGCTACTATATACGTAATATATATCATATGGTCATTTGCATACTTAGGTAATTGATTATCATAACATTTTACTTTATGGAAAAATTAGTGTATGGTCTTGGGGGAGGAACACATTTACAAGAGGGACTTTGCCTGACAAATGCAATTAGGGTAACCTGGTTCTTTGTACCCTCAATGAATCCCCAACAATGAAAAAATTAGCATATGGTATATTAAATTTTTTGCAAAAAAGCAACATCACACCGCCAAACGTAGGTCCTGAGAAAAACACAATAATGTGGAGGAATTGGGAAGTATGAAAAGTGGAGAGAAGTTGGACCAGTATTTATTTACATATCAAAAAAGAATAACTGTGAGACAATCCCTCCATAGATCTTTTGTGTGTTGGTATGTCTTGTGAAGAGATGCATGATCTGCCTTCATTTCAGACTATCTTTTTAAAAGGTTTGTAAAAATAACCACCCAGAAGATCCAGATAGCATCTTTCTCTGGAGGAAAGGGAAGGTTTGTTTACCATCCATTACAATAAAAGTAATTTCTTCCTCTAGAGCAAAATCAGGCATATTTGCATACCATTTAAAAAGATTTGGGTTCCCTAAGCTCAGAATTCCTCTCCCGTAATGCTCCCGCTGCACATACTGGTATCACCTGCCCTCTTCCCATCACCTGGCAAAAAAATGGAATTTGTATAGTTAGTATAAATATGGATACTCTAGCTATTGTTACTGCAGGAGTAACAAACTGCTCTTTTTCTTTGTTCACATTTCTGAGGGAGTTATTATATTTGAAGAATCACAAATCACCTCTTCCCCAGAAGGTTTTCCTGAATCCTTGCTCCTGGTAAAATTCCTTAAGCACAAGGAAACTAAGAAGCTTTGATATTAGGAAAGGATAAAATAGTGAAACCCAGCAAAGAACTGAGGCAGGTGCATTTCTGCTGTACAAAGTTGAAATTTCCCATATCAAGGAGTTGGTGAATAGGAGCAAACCATGTCCTTATTTCTCCTCAAGGGAACACCTCCCTAATCTCAGCATCCATCAGGCTCAGGTTAGAGACCTATTTGCTCTCTGTTGTTGACCGGTTACAAGTAGATTAAGGCTACTGTTCAGTCACTCAACCTCTTGTGTTTTGTGTCTCCCAGTCATGGAGGTTAAAATTTAGTGACTCCAGCAATAGCATCCAAATACTGTATTAGGTAGTCTGTGACACTACTACTTTGCTTCCTTCGGCAATCAGTAGTTGTGAAGGTATTTACCTGGTAAACACCTTACCAGTGCAAGGACAGTGGAGCATGTCTGCATTCCAGCAAAACTCACTCATGAAGCATCAATGAAGGGGGAAGTGGTACAGTAGGAACCCCGTAGAGCTGCAGAAGGTTTGTCAACCAGGAGAAGAACCGTTACACAGGTGGACTCCTTTGTGTGTTATTCACAGCAGATCCCCTCCCCTATCACCTTAAGAAATATTCAAAAGTAGAAAAATTCTCTTTTGCTGGATGAGTTCTTTGGATTTCTTTTGTTGTAGAGAGTTTGTGTAGTGGGATTACCTAAAGGGGGAACTCATTAAGATGGCATTGATCTGTGTAATCTACATAACAGAGTGGGTAAGGTTGGAAGTTGCAGTAACAACTGCATTGGGCTGGGTGGTGGGCTGATCAGAACTTTGCCATATCTGTGAAGTAGATTAATAGGGACAGGTAGAGGAAAGACAATTTTTTTTGTACCTTTACCATATGTCGAGAAATCACTTTCCCTTTGTCATTTGGTGAGAGATGGTAAAGATTTTAAGTATTTCTTTCTAGGCTTTTGATTACTGTATCCTTCCTGTATATACAACTTCATGCCAAGACAACCTTTCATCAAGTTAGATTTAAGATACTTTTTCCCCCTCTTAGTTTTTAATGAGAAATCTCAATTTTAAAAAACTGAAGTAAGAAGGTTTTGGGCCTAAATATCTTTTCTATACTTGTACCTTCTTTAAGAACTAACACACTGATAGAAAATTGTTAAAAGACAGTAAGGCGCAGAGAAAATTAAAGAAATTGTCACTTAACAACAACAACAAAGATTGCTTTTTAGTTTGCCTTATTTCCCACTTTCTGGCCCAATTGTTCATGTCAGTTTTTATGGGAACAAAAATAAATATTCTTCTATCAGCAATTCAGAATTATAATCTTTTACCCATTGCTATTAATCCTGAAAACAGTTCCTAATTGTCTCACCTGTTTTAGAGTAAGTGAGAATTTTCTGCCCATTATACTGCTAAATAAACCAAGGTTTTACAAAGGTAGAGTAAATCTGATACTAGTGTAAACTTTGATATTTGAAACCTGACATTGTCTCTGAACTCATAGAAAATTTAACCTCCCATTAATAACATTTAATTGACAAGTCTGTAACACTATTACGAGTATGCACTTGCAATTATATTTAATCTGCTATTAAATTCTAACTCATGAATACAGAAGTAACCCTTATTTGAAATGTTAATGATGCTGTTTGTGATATATTATGATATATATAATTCTGAAAAGTTAAATATGTGTCATTCACGATGTCACCCATAAATACAGAAATGAATCTAATGAAGGGTTTTTAAATCACAAACTAAATTACTAATGTATTAAAGACAGATCTTTAAAAATTGGATTCTAGAATAAAATGTGCATATATTGCCTGTGTTTACTATTGTTCCAGACATATGAATTAGTAGTTACAAGTCATATACTATCTGGTTATTTGTACCATGTAACTGAAACCTGCCATATTAATTGTTTCTTTTAGAAATACAGATAATTGTAATCCAGTGATTGCCTTTGTTCCAAGCAATGGATTTTAATTACATTTGGAGAATGTAATTAATAATAATTATATTATTACAACTGCACAATATTAATTACAATTACATTATAATAAAGAACTCTCTCTAATGCCATTTTTTAAAAAAATAGAAGTGATTTTGAAGCTCAAGGCATTCTTTCAAATTCTAAGTGTTTTATTTTTAATTATTGCTCTTCTTTTTAGAACAGATATTTTCTCTTTTTACCTATTTGACCTCTTGATTCCCTGAGTATATTGTATTTTTGACTCAATATTCAGCCTGAAGAGTCAAATCAGTTAGAAAAACAGTACAGATAAATTATTTTTGCTTGATTGTTGAAAGGTAGGGAAGGGTTATTATTAAAATCTCTTGGACTGATGTATTTGATTGAATTGGTCAATTACAATAAGGCAGAAGGCAAAAAGTGTTTGTTTACAAGAACTCTAAAGGGAAATCAATTCATTTAGCAATGGGATCCAAGTTCTTAGGAAACTATCTCAGCAAATCAACTTGATCTGCGTTGTGTTGGAGGTTTTCCTCCCAATTCATAACTTGGGATCTAGTACATCAAGATTAAAGCGCAGGGGTTGTGGGGGTGGGGCTAAGATTATTTTTTTAATCTTATAACTATGTCAATTTTCATGTGATCTCTGGATTATTTAATTAGTTTTCCATCATTCTTGGTTGTTAAAATTGTTTCACAAAATACTTACATATCAGATTACTATTTTCCAGGTAGGAAAGTAGCTTCTTCAGAGTTATCTAACTGTAAACTCTAACTATTGGAAACATTTTTACAAGTTTAGAATGGAATAGAGTAATCCTGAGTTAGAGGAGGATAAAGGACTTTGCCTTTATTCTGGTCAATTTCTCTCTTCCCGTTTTAAAGAGATTTCCTCATGGCGCCAAAGCCAGATGAGTATGCTAAATCTCAGGTCATGGGGCAGCGTGCCACAAATCATTATTATATGCCCCAAAGGAACTCCTAAACTAATGAACAAACAACTTAGGAAAAAGTGAAATAATTAATAAGACTCTAACTACGGGTTCAGTAGGGATTTGCGTTTTTAACTAGTGTTATACTTGATCATGAGGCATCAAGTTCCTTGACTGCAATTCCAGAATTACTGATCAAAGTGTTAAAGTTGTCAGGATAAAGTAGAATAAATGAAGATGTAATAACAGAAAGAAACATGATGTCAAAAACATACTCTTGTGGAAAAAAAGTATTTTAGGTATATATAAAAATTTAGATTTTAAGAAAAGAATGACCAAATGCCAAGGCCATCAGAGTTTGTTTTTATTAAATACGTGGACTCATAACTACCTAGGTATCATCTCAGATTCCTATGGCATAAGGATACTTTAGAATTTCGAGATATGTATTAACTGGAAACCAGCTTTTCTTAATTGTGTTACAGGTAATCTTGTGGTCTGCATTTGAACATATTTCAAATATTCTTTTACTTTAGAATTCTTTAATAGACAGCTTCTTTGGATAAGAAATGAATAACTAAGCCAGTACTGGGATATGAAGATGAGAATTAAAATACAGCCTATGTTTAAGGAAATGATTTGGCTGTGATTACTTGGACTCTATTGATTGCCAAAGTTGTCGGCTAATTTAACTGGCTAGGCAGATGCCCTTTTTATCCATATTGTCCCTATGGGAAAATTTCCTGGAGTGAAACATCAGGGAGAGTTAATGTCTAATAATCAAGTGAATGATGAGTAAAGTATTTAGTCTTTGGCCAAAGAAAAACAACTCATTTGGCTTTGCTACCATGCTCTTTATGTAGGAATGGCGACATAATTTGGAGAGTTTGGTGGAAAATGAAAATGTAAGGCTCCCATTTCAAAAAATTAAGATTTTTGATACAACAAGAGCAGACTGTTAAGCCAAGAACAGTGCCCTTCAGAGTCCAGGGTCTCTGCTGTGGCATTGGTGGCACATGCATGAGGCAGCCCCTATCTCAAAGGGTATGAGAGTCGTGGGTGTAGAAAATTATTGGAATTGTGGATAGATGGCTTAGTTCTTATGTAAGAAGAGAAGTGATATAGGTGAAGATGATGCATCCAGGAACCAGTTGGGAAAGTTGTGATAATTACGTGATTAAAACACACACTCTGGCAGCTGGTGACACATTACATATATTTATTGTGTAAGGTGAGCGTTGGGTGCTTAATAGATACAGCTAATTGAAGTGATCCTGAGTAGTATGTAGCGTGCACTCTGTCTAGTTTCTACAACTAATTTAAAATTC
The DNA here is from genome assembly GCA_963575145.1 of Galago senegalensis. Classification (NCBI taxonomy): domain Eukaryota; kingdom Metazoa; phylum Chordata; class Mammalia; order Primates; family Galagidae; genus Galago; species Galago senegalensis. Next base: position 31,219 of record CAUYTI010016096.1, on the reverse strand, counting down.
AGCAGAATAATGTGAAGTCTTTTACTACTTAATTAAACTTCTGTAATGCCTGTTTTACCAAGATGAATAAAATACATAAATTGTATGAGGTGACATCTAATGCACACAAAAAAGAGAAATGTAAAAATCAGAACAGTGGGTACATTAAACTGATTCTTAATAATTGAAACCAATTTAATCATTTGAGATTATTTTATTCTAGCTGACGTAATACTGTAGCAGTTATATTCTAATTATAACCTGTTTCATTTTACTCTGCCTTTCTAGTTAATTACTACAGTCAATTTGTAAAATGACATGGTTCCACATTTGCATAGGTCACTATTAAATAAATGAATAGCTGAAATTACTCTAGCATTGAAGTGTCAACTTTGGTAGAAGTCAAGAGGACTTCAAATGTTCTTCTAACACCCCTTAATGCGTTAATGACCACTATTAAACTGCAATTAAAAGGCCAGGAAAAATGCATGAAACAGTTAATAGAAAAATAGCACAGACACAATTAAAACGATTCTGGATTTTTTTTTTTTTGACTGATAAAAAATAAAGTGATATGCTGTAAAAAGTGGAGTGTTAAGCTAGGGGGAGTTGACAGTTTAATGATAACAAATCACAGGCTGCCTTTTGGGGAACGTTGAACGTCAGCTTAAAATTAACATCAGTAGTAAACAAGACAATGTGGTGATTTTACCTTGTATTTAAATTACTACTTATTATGGTCCTTAATAATAGCTTTAAATAACTTGGTGTCCAGATTACTGATATACAGTGTATCTGTGTAAGAAAAAGAGAGACAGTACTGAAAGATATGTTTAAGTTTTTGTCATCCTAAATAAAGGATAAACGTATGTCTTCACCGTGCTGTCTTGTTAGAGTTGCCTGTGAAACCTTTTGCTGAAATCGGTTGTACAAGGAAATCCTAACACTGTTATTAGAGCACTTCACTCGCTGAAAGAATGAATGAAGATGAACAGCACAGACTATACTTCCAAGTAGAGGGGATTTTGTTTTACTCAGGGATATGCTGGGAAAAAAAAGAACTTAGTAAAAATTATCCAGAAATATTAACCTGATAAGAAGTGTATCAAAACCAGAAGAAATGAGACAGTTTTACAAAAGACACTTTTACAAAGTCTATCAAGGGTAAAGTTTTCACTAATTGATCTAGATTTCTTCTACTCCCCTTGATTCCTTACAATGTCAACAATGTTGCCGAGAAATTTCTTGTCAGGTGCTACTTACTGGGTATAAGACCTGGATGCACCAACTGTTTGTGTTAAAAAGTATATTTAGTACACTGACCTACAGGCCTGGTGGCTAATTGTATATGGACACATAGTCATGAATACAAATAAAGAAAGAAACTGGCACCACAAGAGTTGTCCGAGTAACAGAAGTACGAAACCATACCCACATCTTTCTTCTATGGTTACATTAATATTTCACCCATAACTGAATTTTTGCCTTGAATTATCTATTTTTCATAGTTCTATACTTAAATGCTTTTTCTAAAAACATTATTCAAATTAATATGAAAGTACAATATCTAGGTTACACTGCTCTCACTTCCCGGGAAAATTTCCATTGGTAGAAGTGCCCCCCCTCTATGGGGCTACACACCCTCGCAATGTGTACATTAGGTGAGATCCCACCTCATGCCCTCCCTCCTTCTGCCATACATCCTCCCCATCCTGCTTCCCTCTACTCCCAAACCGGACTATAATAGTGTTTTGTTGTTCTTATGGACATGTAATTGTATACTTAAATTCTTGTGTAAAGTTCATTATAATTTGAGCAGAAGTATTTCCATGATAAGTTCGTAGTTAGGCTTGGCATGGTGCCTCCTCCCTGTAATCCTAGCTTTCTGGGAGGCCCAGGTGGAAGGATTGCTTGAGGTCAGGAGTTCAAGAACAGCCTGAGCAAGTATAAGACTGTCATCTCTACAAAAGATATAAAAATTAGCCAGTGTGGTGGTGCTCCCCCTGTAGTCCCAGCTACATAGGAGGCTGAGGCAAGAGATTATTTAAACACAGGAGTTTGAGGTTACAGTGAGCTTGGCCGATGCTACTGCTCCTGGCTAGGGCAGTGGTGGGAGACTCTATATCAGGGAAAAAAAATCATGGTTAATACTGGATACTTGATAATGGCAGTTATTAGTGGAGTATAGCACTAATAATATGCTCTAGTAGTGTATAGTATTATATAGTTTTATGTTGACTAAATAAAAAAAATTATTTGACACATGTCTAAAATGCAATCAGCAAGGAAAATTGCATTAACTACTTAGATCGTAGAAATGCTGTGTAGTAGCCTAAGAGAGAAACCCAGCACCGATTTTATTATTGCAGCTACACGTTGGAAATTCTTTAGAAACACCAGTGTTAGGTCCCATATTGGGAGACACAGTCAATACGCTGTTTTGTAGATTCCTTCTAGGTTAAATGACCAAAAATGGTTAGAAGATCGTTTATGAACAGCTTGGCACTCAGGGTACGAATTCAACATTTGGAAGTGAATATTTAAAAATGGCACAACTTCCTCTTTAAGAGGTAAGCAAAAATGGACTGGTATAGGAATCACCTAGTCCCAATAACATGTGTTTTTTGTAGTGTATTTTTAGTTTACAGTGCTTTTCAAATATCCACCACATAAATTTTGTTGTTTCTATTTTTTTAAAAAAAATTTTATTGGCAACTCTTTTCATAAGAATTTATTTTCTTACATTGTAAGCCATTCTTAACAGTTATACTTCTTTTTCTTGTAATTTTGTGCAAAAGAAAAATTATGAGAAAGAACCACATAGTAGTTCTTCTATGATTACAACTCAGCACATTTGAACAGATGGAACAAAAGTGTATACTCAAGTGTCACTTTCTTCATGGACATAAAATGGCAATTGAAATAAGATTATGCCATTTTCTGTGTCTCAGTCTCAGAAGCTTTTTAAATAGTTGTTTAACCAATTTGATGAATGGCCTTGAGTTCCACATTTCCCATCTATAAAGTAGAGATAGGAGTAACTATTATTAATATGCCTTCTTGAGGACGGGGAATAGATGCTAACAGAGCAAGGAAATGAGGGAGAAGGTGGTCACATTGCTGGCTGCTTAACTGTTTCTTGTAAAAAGGTGGCAGAGGAAAAGGGACTTGATGTCTTTATCATGCTCAGAACATAAGACAATGAAAACACATACAAGGAAAGTCTTAATTCATTAAAGCCATTTTTAAAATGTTAGCTAACAATCTAGATGAACAGAAAGACTTTTAATTAACTTGGGTCTTCATTGGGGTAAGATATGAGCAGGTGAAGTTGACATAATTCCATCCACAGCAACATCATTTGAGCTGTTCCTAATTATTGTAGTTAAAATAAGATTTCTGTTAGGCTTTAAAAAATAGTTTTATAAAAGTGTTGCAGGAAAGAGAAAAGCATGCCAATGGGCATGTCTCATCAAAAGGAACAGAAGTCCGGTGGGTAAAGTGGGGAAGGTGCAGGGAGAGTCGTGTGGCATAGAAGGCAGGGGCTTCTGGACTCCATGTGCATTTTGTTCTTGCTGGAAAACCAGGTCATGGTCTGATTATAAACATACACAATAATAGGTAGTAGGATTTTCATTTTTAGGTACCACTCAGAAGAGTCAGAACCTCATCAGATGAGTAGGATCACGTTTTATGAATTAAAAGCGAAACAAAAGCAGAAAAGAAGCAGCTAGATGAACACACAGGAAGGAAGAATCTGGAGGATAAGCTAAGGTGAGAAAAGGCCAGAGAGGGGCGTGTCCCTAGAGTTGCCCAGTTATATTACTGAGTGGCAGGAGTCCATCATTACCCAATTCCCTCCTGGAGTCTTCTTTTCTATCTGGCTTGCAAAAATGAAAAACCTTGTTTATTTTCTTTCACACCCATGGTTTCTTTTATCCCAGAAAGAATCTAGACCTTGAACCAACAGCAGGACCAAGGCAAGATAACAGTGCCTACAGCAAAAGTCTGCAGCGAAAGGTGAAAGAGATGCAGTTTCATCCACTTACTAGAACACACCTTGCTTGAGAAAGATCAGGAGTAAGGAAAGAATACCCAGTCCATCGCCAAGCAAACAGGAACTTTACCTTTAAAGCTGACTCAAAGAAAGTAGTAGGTATGGGGGGGGGAATCTTGATAAGATTTCATAATTTGACAATTCACTTCCCAAATAAGATGATTTCCTAGAGAATTGTTATTCAATTATTTCCTCTCCTGGCAGAGAGCAGTCCTAATCACGGAGGAGACATCTGCTACAAACCCAAGTCCTGCTTTGAAGTGCACTCATGAAGACAGTTGCAGAGAACAGGTTCGAACAGTGTAAAGGGTAAGGTTTCTAAATTCTAGATATTCTTAGGTTATTAGCTAAATGTTTTTGTATTCTTTCATAAAATTCCTTTTATATTCTATAATAATTTTTTTTCTCTTTTTTGCAGTTTTTTTCTGGGTTTGAACCTGCCACCTCCAGCATATGGGGCAGGTGCCCTATTCCTTTGAGCCACAGGTGCTGCCCTATAATAATTTTTTTTTGGCAGTTTTTCTTTTTTTTTTGGCTGGCGCCAGGTTTGAACCTGCCACCACTGGTATATGTGGCTGGCACTCTACTCCTTTGAGCCACAGGCACTATCCTCTATAATAATTATTATTATTATTTTTTTTTGAGACAGAATCTTACTTTGCACCCTTGGTAGAGTGTTGTGGCATCATAGCTCACAGCAACCTCAAATTCTTGGGCTGAAGCGATTCTCTTGTCTCAGCCTCCCAAGTAGCTGTGACTACAGGTGCCTACCATAACACCCGAGATGAGGTCTTGCTCTGGCTCAGGCTTGTCTTCAACTTGTGAGCTCAGGCAATCCACTTGCCTCAGCCTCCCAAGTGCTAGGATCAAAGGTCTGAGCCACTGAGCCCAGCCTGCCTGTAATTTGTAAAGACATTCACTTTTCCAATCATTTATCAAATACATATCCACCTTACCTAATATAAAGTGTGTGGTAAACACAAGGCTAGATATTAGGATCCATCAAATAGAAGGCCTTTTTTTTTTCTTTAAGCAACTGATAGTGTCGCCTAAACTCTTAATAGTAGGAATTAAATGGACAACAGCAACAAAAAAGCCACACACACACACACACAAACACACACACAAAATAGGAAAATAGCAGAACAAAAGAGTTTTTAAAGTTCAGAGAAATAAAACATTATCTCCAGCTGGTCAACATGCAAAATTTTAAGAAGCTGACTCTTACTGGACTGACAGGTTTAGACACCTGCAAGTTGAGAGGACACTTAAGGTGGTGGGCACAGTGGTGACCAAGGCAGAGGGATGAAAGTTCAATTTTGCTGGAGTCATAAGGACGCATTCTCTGGCGTGTTAGGTCAGAAAAATAGATTGGAACCAGAATATTTTTAATGAACTTCATTGGCCAGGAATGGAGGGAACAGTTGAAGGTCTATGAGTACTGGGTGGGAGTGATGCAACTTGGCTGCACCTACTGGAGGTGGTGGTGTGAAGTGGATTTTTCTGAGGGAATAGTTATGAGAAACCACTGGAGACAAAAAGACAAGGCTTTTGCACATTAGGTGTTTGCATATACATAGAAAGCTATAAAAAAAAGTGTATTTAGAAATTGAATATATTATCATCTTATTCATTTTAGGAGAACATTTTTATAATTCTACTTTGAAGATACAAAGATGAGAATACTCTTCTCTAGCTGGCGAGCTTAGAAATGGCCCTGGCAACCTCAACATCTTCAAGTGTTTTCTTTTATACAATCCCTCGATATAATGGTGGTTGGTTCCAGGCACACAGCCAACTCTGAGAAACCCTGGGATATGAAGTCAGCCCCTGGTATACACAGGCTTCACATCCCATAGATACTATATATATATATATTTTTTTTAAAGGTGAAAGATTTATACAGTCTAAACCAGAGTGTGAAATTATGTATTTTTGATTTGTGTCTGGTTGAAAACATTCCCCTTTAGGTAGACCTGCGGAGATCAAACTTGTGCTGTTTTTAAGGGTTGGTCAATTGTGTGTAGTTTAGCTGGTCTTTCAGAGGTAAAGTCAGTTGACATAACTGATTGTAGCATCTGCTCCCAAAACATTTCATATTCTCAAATATTGAACACAATAACTAAGAAAATATGGTGTAGGCTCTGTTCACCAGTTTGATGAAAGTATTTCAGATTGCACATAAAACCAGCACATTGTACCCCATAATTGCATTAATGTACACAGCTATGATTTAATAAAAAATAATTGTGGTTACTAAAACAATTCAGTAATTTTGTCACAAATATTTTCTGAAAGTTTTTGTTTTAAGTGATTTACCGTAATGAATATGGATAATTTTTCATTGGAATCTAGTGCCATTTGAGGATGCTTGGAGAAAATAACAGATAATTAAAATATATTTGGAATAGGGGAAGAGAGAGAAATAATATGGAAGGTTGAATAGGTCAGAGGAATGAAATTTAAAAGGATACAAAGGTTGTTATATCTAGAGGGGAAAAAAGGGAGGGAGAATATGGCCTAGCATGCTTCTCAAACCCCTTATAATGTAGCACTGGCTATTTTCTGGGTCGAAGAAGAAGAAGACTCAAGCAATTTAATTAAACTGATTTAAAACACTTTTATTTTAAGACCACTTTCAGAAATAACTCAGGAGAATAGAATAGAGAAAAAGAGAACATGGGAAGAGGAATAAGGAAAGATAAAGAAAAGAGACTGAAAAAGAAACAAATATATTAACAATGGAAAAGAGAGGAAATTATAGAGAAGGAAACAGGAATCATACTGAAGGGCCTAGGCACAGCAAAAAGTCCAGGGGATGTCCAAATACTCAGAGGGCTGTGTAACTGCAGAAAGGTTCGACTTGAAATAGTGCCACCCTAATTAACTTACATATTTTTAAACATTGCAAAATTACCCTTTTAAGATGCACTTAGAGCAAAATTTAACAGTCTATAAAGCTCTGATTTTTAAATTTTTTAAAATGCAAATTTCAATCAATTTTCTATAATAAGTTATTTTATTATTCATTTAGAACTATTATTCTTTGGGCTTAATTCTTGGAAGGAATATTTTAAATCAGCAATGGCTTTGAATATATTAGAATGAATTAGTTGCTCATATTTTTAAAAAGGGAACTGGAATCTAAACAAAAAAAAATATTAATTGTAAAGTTGGGAAAATGTAGATCTATTTAAAGCTGAGATGACAGTTGTTGAGCATTGTGATGTATCATCTTGACATGAACTGAATGAGGTAGATTAGTGACTGACACTAGCAATGTCAGAATTTACATTACAGCACACACAAACTCCATGGAAATATACTATTAGCACCCACAGTAAGCAGCGATGAGTAATGAGATAAAAATTGACAATGTCAATAATCATAAGCCCTCACCGTCAAGAATAATGAAGTATACATGTGTGTACGTATAGGTGTATATTCACGGATATATGCATAATAAAACATTCCTGTCGTGATGTACATTAAAATGAAATTCTATGCAGTAATAAATGTTCTGTGAATACATAGGTGCTAAAAATTAATTTTGGTGTAGTTTCTCTGTTTGCTCCAAAGGACAATGACAAAGATGGTGTAATCATAATTCTTCAGAGATAGGGCTGATCTGAAATACATGTTTTTTTCCTTTACATGAAAAAGACCAAATATGTCTATTTTTATAATTTGGTGGAGTTCATACTGGGCTAATAAGATAATCTTTCGTACACTTGATCTGGAAATGCTCTGAGTATGAGACAAAAAGTGCTTTTCTTTTGTTCGTAGCTATCTCATATATGAGAACATTTTTAAAATTTAGACTAGATATCTTCCTCAGAATTTTCTTTAAAAATTGAAACTTCACAAAAGAAAAAAATGTATTGTGTCATTCTTAGAAGTGTTTGGTTAGTAATTATAAAGCATGCAACAAATCTCCTGAGTGATTTTAGAGCATATTTAAAAGTGCTTTGAAAATCATTATTATTGGAATCAAATTTATCATATTGTTAGAAGTCTAGCTGCAGACTTGCAATTTTTCTTTTCAGGAAAAAGTCATCTTTTTTCATTTATTCTCTTTTTCTTTCCCTTCAGGAAACAATATAAAACATATTGTCGGCCCTTCTTTCTAGTTGCCAAGGCGTCTCAGGTTAACAAAGGCGTTTTCCTCAGTTCCATGGATTAGCACCCCTGCAACCAGCAAGCTCAGAAACCTGATGTACAGCCAGAAAGAAATCAGGGGGATGGAGAGAGGCCTGGCTCCAGGTCTGTTTATCTGACGCGCTGGTCGACAATTGGCAGTGGCTGGCCAGTGCGGTGGCACTGAGGGGCCTTCCCCTCACTCTGGCCACCAGCAACTCTGAGTAGATCAAAATGAAAGCTGATGAAGAAATATCCTGTCCAGGAAAGCCAAAATGGTCTTCAGCTTTTGTCAGCTAAATAGTTACTGATCCTTAAACAAAATAAAAATAAAGAAAAGATTGTCACAAATTCCCTCTACTTTCTTTTTATGATCTGGTAGTGGAGCTTCTAGGCTATCAGAAAATATATACAATTCATAACGAATAAACTTCAAACTAATCACACACACAAACACTCTGATTTGTCTTCCCATCATTTGCTCTCAGAACAAGACGAAATTGATACATCTTTTAAAAAATGAATCAATCTTTCTCTGTATTTATTTCTTCAGCTTTATTGCTATATTTCAGATATAACATTCATGCGTTCCTACTTCATCATCTATTCTGTCTAGGTTGTATATTTACAACACAAATAACTCTCAGATTTTATATAAAAGTGTAAATTGAACAAAAGTATAATTTTTTTGCATTTACTTCATTGCTGACAGAGATATGTAATGTTATATTTCTCTGTGCATATCATTTTTCATCTGTATAGATATTTGTTATAAATTTAACTTTCAATAATTTCATAGTCTGGTTCAGTTCTGTTGCAAGGGACTGGATATATCTGTTTTCAGCAGAACAGCAACTTTTTTGGAAACCTTTGTAAAGAAACTAACCTGTGTAATGTTAAACATGCTAATGGGGGAGATTAAAAATAAACGAATTATTCTTCAATGACTTAGAAAACAAGTCATTCTTAAAACCTGAAAATTGAAAGAACATAAATATGTGAATAATATCTCATAATTGAGAAAAACATTGTTTTTAAAAAACATTATTTAGAATATGAAAAGTGAGGCATATTTTCAACATATTTAGATGCTTTGGGCTAGCTCCCTTTATTCATCAAGAAAAAATTCCCAGAATAATATTTTTTGCATTTTATTTTAAATTCTATTTTATAAAATATCTAATTCTCTCCATCACTCTCCATATTGGATCAATTATCCAGTCTGAATAAACTTTAATTGAGCCATTTAAAATACATGCAGCTGTTGTGAATGAAATAGGCAGATAGTTTATCTCATTAGTGTTAATTTCAATGCTCACGTTTTTTGCACATTTTCATGTGCAGAGTGTATTTCTTATAGTAATTCTTTAGTCATATTTTCTACAAGAATGAACAAATGATACAGATTTCTGAAAACATTTATCAGATGCCAGAGTTTGTTTTCTAAATGTATCAAAACTATTGCAAGCACGCTCCTTCTTAACTTAGCAGTGGGCTTAACAATAAACAATGATAACCTAATTCCTTTTAATTCACTTAATATTAATATTAATGTTAATGTGGTATCTTTTAGGCATCTTTGTTTGAGCTTACATTGCTTCAAATATGTTTACTCTACTGCACACAGAATTCTTTCTTTAGTGAATATTTGTCAAACCCAATATTTACACTTGTTTTTCTGTATTCTCGAAGTTAAAACAGAAATAGAGAAAGAAGATAATCTTATTTCCAGGGTATCTTTTAAAATTTCTGACACGCTTATTGTGCGAGATGTTGTTGTTGTTGGGGTTTGGTTTACTCTGCTACCAGATTGTTAGGTGTATAATTCTTATTATCAGAAAGGAAAATGTTTCTGCTTCTGATAGTACCTCCCCTTTTATGAATACTCTGAAATATTAAAAGTGTATGTTTTCACCAGTGACTGCAGTTGGCACATGAATGGTGGCTCTTGCTATTGTCATTGGTCAATGACTAAAGAAAAAAGTTTTAAAAGAAAGTCCAATTGTACATCTTTATATTCCTTTTCTTGTTACACATGTAAGTGATTAATTGCTTATGAATTATAGTTTGGCCTTTTCTTTATTTCACTTAGGATAAAGCATTGACTATGAATGTTAGCATTCCTGAGGTTTAGGAAGTGGAATTGGTCTTGCTCTTGAAGTACATTTGGTTTCAAAGAGGAATTCTGATATGTGTGTCATAAATTCAAATATAACTGTGCATGTGTGTGTGTTTGTGTGTGCAGACAGGGAGGAAGAGGGTCTTTTGCCCTGATGACTTCAGCCACAGCTCCGTTCCCCTGGTTTTCATGCCTGTACAACACAAGTATGGCCGGCACCATTATTTCTGATTTTCTCTAGCGTGTTCATTTCCCAATGAGTGTTAAGATACGTGTGTTTGTATTTGTGCGTGTTTATTCGTGTGTGACTTATGCATAGCTTTAATGTGGGTGCATTTGAATATACATTTAAATCACTTTAAGTGAAAAAATAGAATTGTTAAGGAAAAATATTAAAACTAATATGTTTCAGTAGAACTAAAAGCTATACATCTGAGAACACATCTAACATACACTGAAAGCAGCCTAACAAGTTAGGTATTCAGACCTTTTAGAAAAAAATACATTTGTCTCAAATATGTCAAGCAGACACTGTTCTTCGAACTGACAATATTTTATAAGTTTTGTGTCTATGTTTTATATCTAATCTTTTCAAATTTTCTTCTTTAGGGTCATTGACAGATGAAAATAAGAGTCACCATTTATGTGCCAGGCCCTATGTTCTGTTTTTTTCATGCATTATTGTATTTTATCTCGAACCACAAAACTGCGAATTTGATTTTATTATTCCCATCCTACAGGATGGTTAAGAAATCATCCAGGGTCACACAGCTAGTAAGCAGCAGATCGGGATTTCAAATCAAAGCTTATACCTGAAGCATTACAGTATGCAGCACAGGCTGGAAACAACTGAGATTAACCCTCCAGGATCTAGAACCCAAGTGCTTTTTGTTCTGATGGGAAAACATGAAAGAAATGATAAAACGAAAGCATCGTTCTTTATTTGATGGAGCACAAGTAGATACTGCTCTATTTTCCTCCTAAGAATCAACCAGCTTTATCAAGAAAATTAGAACTTCCAATATATATTTCCAAAACTATACTCAGATGTATGGCATAATTTCTTAGACTTAAAAAATTCATGGTAATATAAATTCCATATTCCTATACATACATATAAATGATTATATGAATAAACATTATCAAGAGAGATTTCTAATGATCTCACAATCGAGGATTAGAGAAAACATTTTAGAATGAAAATACATAGTATCGTGCTGAAATGAAGAATTTATTTAAGAATACATTCAGTACAATCTATCCTTTGTTTTGAAATACTAGATCAGATTTTCCTTCCCTTTTTAGGGCCAGGCATTGGCTAAAAAGGCACAATTCCTATTTATATGAAAGCAGATACTAAATAGGAAAAGAAACAAAGATATAGTCCAATGAATGTATTAAAATGTTCAACTTATTTTATGGATCAAAATTATGTAATTAAAAAAAGGACAAATTGAAACCTGTTCAAAGTATTGGAAGAAGAGCACAGTAAACACCATGGGAAAAATTGAATTACATTAGAAAACTGCCGATGCCTATTGTGCTAAGGCACTGTTCTCGTGCTTAATATTGCATTGAAACTTAATATTAACACACATAAATAAAATGTTTTAAAAATCATATTTAAATTTAAGTTTAGTATTGTCTTTGAAAGCCATGTTTTTAAATCTTCCCAAAACTTAATAGAACTAGACATTAATATTTTCCAATGCAATAGCATTCTTAAAACTTTTAAATTTTACAGACTTCAGATAACTCTGTTACAAATTTTTGAAAGTAAATATCAAATGGTTGTACTTAGAAAAGCAGCATTAAGGGTGGTGCCTGTGGCTCAAAGGAGTAGGGCGCTGGCCCCATATACCAGAGGTGGTGGGTTCAAATCCAGCCCCAGCCAAAAACTGCAAAAAAAAAAAATTAATAAAAAAGTAAAGCAGCATTAAAATTGTGGGATTTCTTTTTCTCAAAGGAATTGTCACTAACCATATCTTATGGCACTCAGTGAACAATCTGCCCAACAAGATCTTGCTTTGTGATAAAATGCATTGGCTAGTTGCTAGCTGGGAAAACACCTTTTTTGTTCATGTCCTACACTAATTAGTTAATCAAATTAAGACAAAATACTCTGTGACATTTACGATGTACATCTTACTTACTTTTTATCCAGATATTAACTATAGGCACACCAATGTACTACACTGAGGAAAATAAATTTATCTCTTATATTAAAACTACATTTGCTTTCATAATAGCCATCTATTTCTGTGTTAATAGTGTTTTTATTCTTTTCAAGAATTCTGTGGCTTTTTATAAAACTATTTTTGTGAAAATCTATTCTAAAAAATATTTTTTAAACTCTTCCACTGAGCAAGTCCATTACCGCCATTCTCTTATGTAGGCGACCACAGAGACAGAGGGGTGGGGCTGCCTTTCAACAGGTCCCCCTCATTGTGGTGCAGACAGTAATATTAACCATTAGCAATTCCTCTTTTCACTCTCCTTTTCTTTTTCTCAAGAACAACAGATTACTTACAGTCAAGAAAGAAAATAATTTTTGAAATATTCTAAGAGCTTTTTCAGACTTTTCCAAGTTGTACATAGTCTGCTCAATTTTAGAGGTGTTTAAAATAATGTGATCGTATATAGAGAAGTGTGAAAGTAAGGAGAGATTTTAATTTTTTTCTAAACTATGAGTAAGATATCTTTGGTGAAGGCAACATTTTTCTGACTTCAACTATCATGGTAACAAACTGTGATTCATTCATATTTATGTGTTTTTGTATTAGTGTAAACATTGAAAGTAATCTAAATGATTATAATATGTATGGCCAATAAGAAAGCATCACCTTGGCTCGGCACCTGTAACTCAGCAGCTGGGGCGCCCACCACATACACTGGAGCTGGTGGGTTCAAATCCAGCCCAGGCCTGCCAAACAACAATGACAACTACAACGAAAAAATAGCCAGGCACTGTGGTGGGCACCGGTTGTCCCAGCTACGTGGGAGGCTGAGGCAAGAGAATCACGTAAGCCCAAGAGTTTGAGATTGTTGTGAGCAGTGACACCACAGTACTCTACTGAGGATAACATAGTGAGACTCTGTCTCAAAAAAAAAAAATAATAAAAAATAAAGCAGGAAAGCATCACCTTTTCTTAAGGGACTTGTGTTATCTTGCATCACTTTTAGAAAGTGCGTTTAACAAGAAACAGATGAGCTAATTAAAAAGAAGCATATAAATTCCACTGACAGTGATAAACAAAATGAATAATCTTATTTTGGACTGTCAGATGCTATATGTAGTAGATATCACTTTAATACTAAACTTTTTTTTCCCTTTCTCAAAAAGATACTGGCCATTAAAAAATAAAACCATTATGTTTTCTTCATGTTTTACCCATTTTTTCATGGACTTTGTATTTAAATTGCATGGATACATCTTTGCTACCATTATTTTCTTATCGATAGACACACAATAATTAACCATGATTAACCACCCACTATGTGTGTGTTTAGTCCTCCCAGGAACTTTGCAGTGCTGTAGTAAAGATACTTGGAGTCCCATTTTACAAATGGAAAAGGCAAATCCCAAGGCACTTTATACTTTCTCTGGGTCCCAGGGGCAAACCATACCAGAGTTACGGTACGAGTAACTCATACATAAACTCTGGCAAGCTTGAGTCCAGATCTGTGTGGCCCACTCCCTCGACCAAAGCGACACCTCCTTCCTAAGGGCATCCTCCCTTCTACCTGCACTCACACTCTCATCTAGTCTTATTAATAAGAAGGCAGCGATTGCGGGGGGTAATGTCTACATGTCTAGGCATTAGCACAGTGCCTGGAACTTTAGAGGCAGTCAATAAATTTAACTCTCTATTATAAGCACTGAAGAATATGAGTCAGTGTCTATCTTGTTCCATATCAACACCACCTGTGAAGCTAATTAAACTAATTCATATTAAGACAGAAAAGACTATGAAACATTCACTTTACCCCCTGCCTTCCTGTTAGTGTATATGAAAAATTTACACAAGGATTTCTTTCAAAATAGAACTTAGTAGCCCAATGATCATCTAATTAGTAAAAGGTAAGATAAAAAAAAAGGGAAAACAAGTAATTCAAGGGAATATTGGTTAAAATTATTTGAGATGGGTGACAAGTAAAGACGTAGTTGACATAGTGCTATGAAACCACGATGTCTGTCTTCAGTTGAGCAACTTAAATGAAATCCTATGTGTGCACATGAAGGGATTGAAATCTACATGTAATAATTCAGCTTTATATGACATTGGCTAGAACACAGATTAAATCACACACTTGAAGCATACATAGCAAAATCTGTTACAGTGCGGACAACTACAAGACAGGTGTTAATCTCATCCTCAAAATAGGTATAGAATATTCCACTGAATCTATTTCAAAAGGTATTTTAGTGCTTACATTTCATGGCATCATTTTTACATAAAGATGGTATGAGCATTCTTGCCATTAAAACGTAACATAAATGAATAATATCCCATAGATTGTAAATCACATCCATTCATATAATAAATAATACTACTGACTTTAAAATAGAGTATGCTTTTGATTTTGTGGATGACAGAATTTGTCACATAGCTTTAGGCCTATAGATGGAGGTATCATTCTGAAAACATCACTGGCGGATTAGATATTTTTTTTTTTTTAAGACAGAGTCTCACTTAGTTGTCCTGGGGTTGAGTACCGTGGTGTCATAGCTCACAACAACCTCAAACTCTAAGGTTCAAGAGATCTGCTTGTATCAGCCTCCCAAGTAGCTGGCACTGTAGGTGTCCCACTATAACACCTGGTTAGTTTTTCTATTTTTAGTGGAGATGGGGTCTCATTTTGCTCAGGCTGGTCTCAAACTCCTGTGCTACGATTACCAGATGTATACCTTGTAGAACTCTGATAGTGGCCATCAGGATGCTCCCACAGGAAGAGAAAATAAACCACACTCAAACTAGATAACTAATTGTACCCAAAACCTGTCTCTTCTCTTTCTTTTTTTTTTTTTTTTGAGACGGAGCCTCAAGCTGTCCCCCTGGGTAGAGTGCTGTGGCATTACAGCTCACAGCAACCTCCAACTCCTGGGCTCAAGCGAGTCACTTGCCTCCGCCTCCCAAGTAGCTGGGACCACAGGTGCCCACCACAATGCCCAGCTATTTTTTGGTTGCAGCCATCATTGTTGTTTGGCAGGTCCGGGCTGGGGATTCTAACCCGCCACCTTAGGTGTACGTGGCTGGCGCCTTAGCCGGTTGAGCTATAGGCGCCAAGCCTCTTCTCTTTCTTGATAACAAAGACAAGTTTTGTTTATTTTAATAGATCCCATAAGAGATTTAATAGATCCTGTTTACCCTTGTAAACTAAGATGCTTCAATTGGAGATTGGTTATGATCAGAAAAAATGCATTAAAACACGTTCCACTAATATTTTTTTTCATTACTGGAATTGGGAGTTCAATTTTAAATCTCAATAACATTATGACAGCATATTTGCTTTTGAGTTTTTCCTTCAATTTTGTCTCTATATAATTTAATGTAGAAACCTACAGGAAAGTTAAGAAAGTATTTTGTGGGTTTAAAACAAGGAATAGCATGGGTATTTTGTCAATGTAAAATTCTGAATAATAAGTGAGATCTATGGTAAAAGATTTTTTCCAAATAATCAACCATAATAGTACTTAACAGTCTAAATTTGTATTACTATCCTAGCATATGACAAACAAGACAGGACAACTCATAACCACCCACATGGTCTTTTCATTAATGTTGAATTATATAAATAATATGCTTATAAAGGAACAAAATGTTAGTTTTAATAGTAAGAACTGCTGATAAATTTTGTTAAATATTAGGTTTACTAGGTCATATGTGCAAATACATAGATGGATAGATACACAAATGGATGTCTGGATGGATAGATGGATGGATCAATTGATCAATGTTTATGCAAACAGAAGGAGGGAGAGAGGTGAAAATTAGTGTGGTTTGGAAACCTTGACAGTGTGTTTGTATTACTTAACTTAGAGATATAAACATATGATAAGGAAACTTTAAAGATGCTCACATCTTAAGATGTTTAAAATTGGGGGCAAAAATGATGGCTGTAACTTGCCTACTATAGCTTTCAATAGGCTTAGCTCTTGAATGATGCTGAGAAAATCTCATATTTCATATATGTTTTCACTGGACATTTCTAAGCCATTGATCAATATCCAAGTGTGGTTTTATCATTTTTAAGGGCTTTAGTTATTTTATATTATGGAAACCTAATAATTACTTTACTTTCTCTGCAGAGAGGCCAAATTATGTGTAAAAATCCAGGATAATAAGGCCAGTGAACTCTACAAGATACATTGGCCATCAGGATGCTCCCACGAAAGAAAAAATAAGAGGAAGGAGGTGGCCAGAATAAAGGACAGAAGCTAAAAGAAGGGGCAAGGGCAAGTGTGAGTGTGTGTGTTTCATCTTGTTTTGCTTTGTTCTATTCTTTAGTAAATAACAATACTTGGGTATAGAAGGTTGATACCTTAAACCAATAGAATTGTTTTCTGCACGTTGGGTGAGTTAAAATAAGGCTGTGTTTTGTGATAGTCTCCAGTTTGCTCTTATAATCTTATAAGGCAACCACTCAGAGTCCACGGTCAGAATAGAGGCTGTAGATCCAAAGAGCTCACATTCCCCTCTTTGCCCTTCTGCCCACATGTCCTCCTATCTACTTATGAAATATCCATCAGAAGTTTTTTTTTTCCTCCATCCCTTTCTGCTCCCTCCCTTCCATCTTTTTTATTCTTTCTTTTCTTCCTTCCTCTTCCCTTTTTCTTATCAATCCAAGCTCCAGGGCATACCCTTCCTACCCAGCTGTGTGGTCTCCTATACTTCACCATCCAAATATAAACAAATGCACTGGGAGCGTTGGCTAAGTTTCACCTCTGTTGGCTCTTCACACTACCATCTCTTATACATATTTAGCATCTGAATCCTCCTTCTCTTGTTGTCAGCTTTGTAATTTATCTCTGTCCTTTTTATAGCTTGCGAACGCCATTTGTAAGTCATAAATCAATATTTATGTATGGATGGAAATGATTTTTATATAGAAACTTCTAAAAATATCATCCAATAATCTTACCAGAAAGGAAGTTCTGCCAAAGTGGAGGAGCCCTGGGAAAAATCGAAGGTTTGGCTGTCAGTTGGCTGACGTGTCACTTCTTTGACTCCTGCATGTAAAAGAAAATTTGGAAACATTCTTAAGATTTTTCCTCGCAGTTTTGCATTTCTTTCCTGAGCTCTTGTTCTCCTTATTATCTTTAGGAAAAACAATAATCAAGACTCCATTGTGGCATAGCATAGAATGGGACAGCCATGGTTTGCCAGGGTCTGACGGTTTCCCATACTGACTTTTTACTGTCACTGTGAAGAGAAACACTGACAGAACTACACTAAAATTCCATGACAGATGTTTTCCTTCTAACTTAAAGTAATATTTCTGCCAAAATGTTCATAAGAGAACACACTTTGATGTATCGAAGGAATCATGTGAGGATTAAATACTTAAATATCAATTTGGAGAATTTTAAGACAGACTTTTGGAACTTATTTCCACTGTCTTTCCCACTCCTTTACATCAGGCATCTGTTTCTGGTCGTCAACTTTTTAAAATGTTTTTGCTTGTAAGTCATTTTTGATCTTGTATAATGCCACTTATCTTCCTATGCCTAAGTAGCTGAATTCTTTCCCACGTAGTAGAAGCCAGTTGCAGATTCTAAATTAAGAGGAAACCAAACAGTTAAAATAAACTGATGAAGGCCAAAAGTGGCCTTCTGATTTTTAAGGAATAAATGTGGCACTTATTTTAAGTGAGAAAACTGGGATATAAATTAGAGGAAAATTATTCAGAAATGTTTGAATAAGGAGGACATTTAGACTGTCCTCAGCCATTCATAGAGAGGACCAAACTAGAACATAATTATGATACTTGACATTTCCTGTTGATGAAAGAAAAAATAGTATTAAAAAGAAGGTAGAAATACTATCTTGCTTCCTGGGAAAACTCTAGCCTGGCGTCTAATCACTTACACAAATTTTACATATTATCGACCCTTTTTTTTTTTAATTTCAGGTTAATGTGAGAGTACAGATGGTTAGGTTACATTTTGTATGTTAGTTAGATAAAGTCCAAGTTGTGGTGGAGTAGTGGAGCCCTTCACCCAGGAGGTGTGCCATATACCCCTCTACTGTGCCCCTTAAGTGAGAGTTCACCACCCCTTCCCTCAATCCCCTTGAATTAAATTATGTTTTCCTCTCCTGTGGGTGTGCAGTTGTTCATCTACTGCTTCTTATTAGTATTGAGTACATTTGATACTTGCTGATACTTGCTTTTACATTCTTGTGATACTTAATAAGAGGAATGTGA
>CAUYTI010016096.1:0-2500 GCA_963575145.1 Galago senegalensis | reverse complement strand
AAATAAACAGTCCATCTGAGTTAAAAACTCATCTCTTTCATATGAAGAGTTATTCCAGCCCCTCAAATACAAACCTAATACCCATAGCACTGTTGAGTCACTCTGGTCCAAGTGGGAGTGGATACTCAAACCCAAATGTACCAGCTTAATTCCCTTGCCAAATTCTCTACCTACTTGCTCACCCTATCGCCTCACTTGCCACCCTTTGATGTCGGATTCACCACTTCCTTTCTTTTGTTTTTGTTTATTTATTTAACAAAATTTGAGCATCACGTGTATGTTAGGAAATGAGCTATGTGGTGATGACAGAATAGTGGTGATGATACAGAATGTGATAATAAAATAGGAGACGTGGCTGCTGCTTTGTGGTGCTTATAGTGTTGCTACAAAGCCGTGGTCAGGACATGGTGAAAAATGGAGCCAGAAAAGAACTTTAGAACTAGAGTATGGGAGAATTTAAATACGAAACTAGTATAGTTCATTTAATATTATTAAAACATTTTTCTTTTTTCTTTGTTTTGCTTGTTAATATTTTTTATTAGGAGTGATGGGCTCAAAGTGCCCCTTAGGTTTATTATGTCAGATTTTTACATATAGAATGGATTGTGGCAGAGGGTGGTGAAAATAAAAACTGGTAGAATTAGGAAACTATGATAACAGTGCAAGTGGGATTTATCTAAAGTCTGATAGGAACAGAAAGGATGGAAAACATGGATGAATCTAACATCATCTTCTCACCATGGTTGAGAAGGTGATTTTCCTTTAATGATAGCATAATTGGTAGTGACTGTTCAGATGTTGAATTCAAAGGAAACAGTGAATCAGGAAGTGCCTGTGGCTCAAAGGAGTAGGGCGCCGGCCCCATATATAGGAGGTGGTAGGTTTAAACCCAGCCCCTGCCAAAAACTAAAAAAAGAAAAAAAAAAAAAGAAAGAAAGAAAGGAAGGAAGTGGTTAATCCAACATCAAAGATAGAATTATGGAAATTGAAAAGTAAGAAGGATGGCTCGGTGCCTATAGCTCAACCGGCTAAGGCGCCAGCCACGTACACCTAAGGTGGTGGGTTCAAATCCCCAGCCCGGACCCGCCAAACAACAGTGACGGCTGCAACCAAAAAATAGCCTGGCATTGTGGCGGGTGCCTGTGGTCCCAGCTACTTGGGAGGCGGAGGCAGGAGACTCGCTTGAGCCCAGGAGTAGGAGGTTGCTGTGAGCTATAATGCCACGGCACTCTACCCAGGGGGACAGCTTGAGGCTCTGTCTCAAAAAAAAAAAAGAAAAGTAAGAAGGATAAAGGGGTTGACTTTCGATTATATTTTGTTTTAGGCTTAATAAAGTTCTAAATAATTGTCTTTTTTTTCTTACAGACACAACAGACATCTTCAACGGACAAAAATAGGAACTTAATTCTGGAAACTCTCAGGCATTCATCAATACAATCAAGACACCCATTATCAGAGCAGGTCGTTGGGGCAGCCAACATTAAATTATCCAGCTCTCACTATGTTGGAGCCACTCTGCTTGGCTCTGAATGCCTTGTCCTCAGAGAGCTCACAGTCTATCGGTGAAGAGACACATTTAGCAAAGCATTCTCAGACAATGTGCAAAGTCCATAACAGAGATTGGAAAAAAGTGTTTTGGCTGCAATAAAAAAGAGGATACTAACCCTGCCCATGAGAATCTGGAATGTCTTCACTGAGGAAATAACATATGTTCTAGCCCTTCAGATTGAGTGGTAGTCTACCAGGCAAAGAATTTCATTAAAAAAAAAAAAGAGAGAGAGAGAGATTTTATTCTTTGAGAAAGAAACACCAGAATTTTGCAAAAGAGAATAGCATGTCTGGAGACTAATGGTAAGTAGCGTCGTGTCACTCATGTGGAGTATGCATGGTGTAAGAATCAGGGAGAAATGCCTAGGAAGTTTGGTCGGAGCTGTGGGATGGTGGGCTTCGTGTGCTGGACTAAAGAGAGTTTTTTTTCAATTCCTCTAAAAACCAGAATGTTAAAAAAAAGATGTTCAGGTAAGAATGTGATAGTTACATATTTACATTAAAAATATATCTGGTGACATTATGGAGCATGTATTGAATGGAATAGGAAGTATCAGCAGAGAAATCACTGAAGAGCTATTACGCTGCTAAGTCTAGAGAGGATGGCAGCATGATGCATTGATCTGAATAAAGGCCAATAGTCCAGTTTCGATCCATCTAAACCTCTACTCATAGTAAGTTTACCTTTCAAAGGGAGAGTCTATACAGTAAGGACATAAGAAGCCCAAACACGGACACTTAGTAATTTGAAAGTCATGTTGAAAAAAAAAGAATCTGCAGATAATAATGTCAGTGACCGAAGGAAAAGACTTCTTTCAGGAAGAGAGAAAGCAGAAAATAATTTTAAAGACTGAAGAAAATTATGTCAAGTTAGAACTAAAAAAAAAATTCAGTAAATTTCTTGAGAATGAGCTTTTTTTTTTTTTTTTTTTTTTTTTTTTGTAGTTGGTTT